>CM051026.1:56722688-56950188 GCA_027627225.1 Congeria kusceri | reverse complement strand
ATAATTATTTCCGGGTAAATCGGTAAATAATTTGCTGAGCTTTGCATAATTTATATTAGGCCTAAATTAAAATTAAGTTTACTTGCCCTTCATCAACCGACCAACAAAAGAGCAAAATCTGCGGTAATTATTGTTTTATTTAGTTATTTTTTCTTGCTTTAAATTTCGTATATTTTTTTTTGCTTACAACTTTCATAGGCTACACTTTTGATCATTAAGGAGCTTGAACAAACTAGTACAATGCGTTTGAGTATGAAAACAAGCGCCTCGTGACCGGACACTAGTAAACATCGTGTGTTTCACGTTTTGTCGAAATGTGACGTCATCATCTGTGTTTAGAATTGCGTTTTGTTTCAAGGTTAGATACCGGTAAATAATTGGGTGGTTCCCTTGAAAGTTGTCCGTATATAAAATAGTTCGTTTTTTTATTCTTCTGTGAAACGAAGGAGACATTTTGCATAACGGACACTGGTTTAAATGGTTGTTTCCTGAAACGACATGTCTTTGTGCATTTTGTTGTATTACGACAGCGAATTACTTGAAATTTGAATATTTTGCAGTTTATGTATTGGCAGCATGTGCTTATGTCGAAATCGTGAGTGTTTCTTACGGGTAACTACAATCAAGTGAGATGAATTATCTCAGAAATAGCATAAAATACCTTTTTTATTTTAAATTTTGAAAGCAGAGAAATATATATTTATAAAGAGATCAGACTCGCAATATCTGAATGAAAGCAAAGTGGCGAACGATGCCAGGAGATATTGTTGTTTTACAATGGAACCATCTGGAGATATGATTTACCTTTTTCTAACCTTCACCTTGCTTTTTTGAAATCAATAAATAAGTACAAAATTCATAAAGTTAAAAATAGTAAAATATGGCATGATGTATTGTATGATATATTTACTTGATTGACGAAAACAATAAAATTACCGACAGAGTTTCGATTTAAGTTAGCAAATCAACATGTTGCAGGGCAGAACAGTTTCACCCTGATATTAACAAAAAAGTGTATGATGATACTGGCTTTCTTAAGGAGTAATTATTTTATCAGCAGCCAAAATTGTACATATGATACTAGTAACTGTTCTTTGTTAAATTGTCATTTACAAAAACACAGTTTATATTTGAGAGGACAGATACATCCGAGTAAACAACATTTCTGATTTTGTGTGTGTGTGTGTGTGTGTGTGTGTGACATTTTCATCAAATTGTTTTGTTTTTAATGTTCAATTAATATGATTGCGACTGTCTGGTCAGTTCAGCCATTGATAGAAATACACATGATTTCTCGTCAGACAGTATGTATCTATGCTGTATTAATTAATATGTGTGTCTAGTCAATTCAGATATTGGTATTTAATAGAAAAAATATACTTCACAATTTGTTTTTAAAGCATTGCGTATTCTATTTTATGTTATGTCCCTTATTAAAGCCACTTTACCCATGTATAATCCTTGATTGTATCAATCAAGATGAACAAAATAATTGTTATTTTCAAACCCAGATACGATAATATTATAAAATCTATTGCTATTTAAACGACGCGATTCATGTATGACAAAGACTAAATTTTTTGAATAAATTAAAATATGTTCTTACCTACCGACCCGCCTCTAAAATTTCGGGTCGGTAAAGGCAATCAAACGATTTTTTAATTCATGCCTTGCTAATATTCATATTATGTACATATTTACCCTGTTATTACGTATTTTCAACGTGTATGCCTTAATTGATATGCAAGTACGCACTTAACTGGAGCTCTGACTAGAATCAGACATCGATCCTTCTGTGCATGCTGAATTTGCAATTTGTAGATTTTTAAGCAATATTTTTTATATTTAATGCACATTATCTAGTGTAATATTTAATGTGCTTAACTTGTTACAATTTGTTTTAGGTTTGAATAATAAAATAGAGTACAGAATGATGATTGCTAAGCACATGAACAAATTGCTCCTTGGCAATATTTCGGTATATGTAAGAACACACATGGATTTAGAAACTACAGATAATCTGTCACTGGTAGGTCACTGTTAATTAATGAAGTTTATGTTGTCCTATGACAATACATATTGTATGTCAAATGTCTTCATTTCTCAGAGACATTAATTATTATCAATTTGGTAGAAATACATCAGTAATGTTGTTACTTTCTTAAATGTCTTGTAAATAGTACATACAATTCCCGCATGTTAACACACAAGCACCTTATTTATTTAATTAGATTCATTTTAATAACATATTCAACAAATAATTTTGATTGAAGATTTTGGGTATTTAAAATTGCAGGATGTAGCGATCAGTGTGAGAAGATCGGAAGATCGTCTCGTAATGGCCTTAACTCTACACATGTTTTGGATGAAGCACTAACTTTATTTGATTGGAGACAGTGTTAAGGCCAATTCGGTGAGCCACTGAAGGGGTTATTGCCACAACTTCATGCTCACCTCAGTTGATCCAGTGTTTGTAACATGTAAAGAAAGATGTCAACATTGATAACGTACTCAATCCAATCGCCACCCGCAGTAATCATCACAGGTCCAAGTCTTCGATCATAAAAACAGGCGAAATTTGTACAACTACATACATGAAATGTGCAGGTATGACACCTGAAAAACTATACTTGCCCTTTGCAAATATTCTAAGGCCAAGCAAGTTGTTTTTTGGGATTGAATAAATGTGATAATGAACGTTTAATTTTTGTTTCGGTTGTGTTGTTATCTGTGATCATTGTGAAGGACGTTTTTTTTCAATGGTGACGTTCGTTATTGGTTTCTATGACAACACTTATCAATATACATGTACATGTGTACAAATGTATGTGCATTTATTAGGCATTAAACATCATTTAATGTAAGGTTGATATTGATTTTATCGTAACACGAATACGCTATGTGTGAACATGTTTTCAATTTTTCAATGTTATTCCTAGTAAACCAGTTTTCAAGGCCCAGAATTTATTTTAATAACCAACTTATTTTTCAAATGTCTACCCACAATATGCCAGACATGTTACTTTGTATTGTCTCTCTTAATTATTCTACTAACATTCATAAAAAAATGTAAAAGTAATACCAGCATCAATAGAAAAATAATGTTTTTTGTACTTTTGTTACCATGGTAACCAACACTATGTATTCGTTGTTCATCAGTTCACCTGTTGACTAATTTAGTAGCTGATTCATCAAATTATATGTGTATCATAACATAATGCAATTTTGTTGGTAGTATGAATTCTGCAAACACTTTGAACTGCATGTAAAAATTACAACATTTTTACCACTGGATACAGCCTTTTATGTTATTTTTCCAAATAACCGTCCGCACTAAATATGCTCGAATTTGTTATTATGAATATCAGTATAATGAACTTTCGAAACTTGCTCCTGGAATGTTGCTTTAAAAAAAATTAAAGAATCTAAAAATGTGATTTTTGAACCATAGTACCCATTTTCTCAGCCAAGGCCACAAATACAGAAACCATCTGAACTTGATAAGCATGTCAGCGATATAGATAAATATGCCATGGCCAGCATCAGTATCTGCATACAAATCCTCTCTTTGAGGTGCCTTTCCCGTTCTTCGTCGCCATCAGTATGTAGAAATAAAATGGCCTTTATCCCTGCAAAAAACAACAACTCGTATTTATTAGACAAAAATAATTTGTTTCTAAATAATTAGCCCTTACTAATCATGTGCAGCCGTCACGTGTTTGATACATTTGGCCGCGATAATCTTGTTTATAACAATGATCGATCAAACTTTAATAAACACTGTTAACAACACAGTTTAGCAAACATAATCTATAGTCGTTACGAAGTAGTTAGAAAAAACAAACGGTTGACCCTAATATGGTTACACAAATACATGGTAAACCTTGATGAATGTGTACTAGTACACTTGTTTCATCTGCTTGGACCGGAGTATCACATACATCGGAACACTGGGCAACAACCACATAATTCCAATCAGCACCCATCTCTAACAAAAAAAAGGAAGCAACCAAGTAAACAAAATGGAGTAAAAAATAACAACAATACAAAACATTGTTGATTTATGCTCACTTGAGCACAAGGTGCTCTTTGTGAGCTTTTGTGGTCACCCTTTGTCCGTCTTCCGTCGTTCGTCATGCGTCGTGAATTATCATGACTCGTGCGTCGTCAACATAACCTTGTGAACACTCTAGAGGCTACATTTATTGCACAATCTTCATGGAACTTGGTCAGAACATTTGTACCAATGATATCTCGGACGAGTAAGAAACTGGGTCATGCGGGGTAAAAAACTAGGTCACGAGGGCAAATTGAAGAAAAGCTTGTGAATACTCTAGAAGTCACATAATTTGACAAATCTTCTTGAAAACTGATCAAAACATTTGTTTCAATGATATCTTGGATGTATTTAAACTGTCTCATGTGGGGTAAAAGGCTAGTTCAACATGTCAAATTGAATAAAATGCTTGTAAACACTCGAGAGGCCACATTTAAAGGCGGCCAATCATCAAAATGCAGTCATAACATTACTTGCTTAGAAAATGTGTCCCAATGATATCTGGGACAAGTTCGAAAACAGGTCACATAGGGTTAAAAACAAGGTCACCAGGCCTAATTGAACACACATACTTTGAACACTCTAGAGGCCCCATTTTTAGCCTAATCTTCATGAAACTTGTTTAGAGAGGTTTAGTTTCTTAGCCCTTCATATGAATTACATATGGCCTTGTGGCCCTATTGTGTCTCCTATTTGTATCTATGCCGTAAGAAAAAAAAAGTAAATCAATGCATGCGTCAACCATAAGGGTTCATTAATATATAACTATGAAGTATGTATAAACACTAGAACTTTCAATAAAGCTGATAAGTATCTCACTTACAATAAGGAGGTTTGCTGACAAAATGCTTTAGGTAAAATAGAACTAGATCCACAGACAGGCGTATTCATACGCAATGCATTATGGGGAATAATAATCAGCAGTTTATTTAAAATCCTTCCAAGCATTTAGATACTGAGCGGAAACAAAATATTGATGGACGATTTTTTAGCTGACATTTGACCTCAGACCTCAAAGTATATGCTTGACGTTAAGCTTCAGGCTTCGTTTATGAGCGCAGCATTCCACCTAAAAATGACCATCATTTCTGCATTTAAAAATCCCTGCATGCAAGGCAAATATTGGCTTTGCCCTTGAATTGTAATATTAATCCTGAATAGACAATCATAGGGGCCACGTACCCGACAAATCATCTGGTGATGGGAATAATAATCTGAAGCAATAATTCAAGACAATTGAAAGTTATAGACAGAAACGAAATATGGACGGACTTACGGATGGAACATACCTGTCGATAATCTACAAGGACAGAGTCACACTTTTTCGCAATTGTTGCCAGATATTCACAATATCATGAATGACCAGATGGACTTTCAGCACTAATCTGATGGGAATGTTTTCAAACAACTGCTGCTTATCGCATATATTAATGATAGAAGCTTTGTGGTGTACTAGTACATGCCAGACAAGACACACAGACATGTCTTACGAAGCAGTGTCATGTGCCAGAAACATTGTCATAAACGTGCGCTGCATAATAACGTTTATGACACGGATGAAAGCGTAGGCTACAAACCTTTACCTGATGTCGACTGCAGGGAAAGATATGTTATTGTCTGCATTAAGTGCACCAAATGCCTTAAAACGGTGTGTGTAGGGCATAACGAACGTGAGATACGAGACAGAATGCAAAAACACATCAGTGAGGTCCGAATCAACATCGAAAAGTCAATAACGCAACACTTTGATGCAGTGCACACGGAGGGGGGGGGGGGACGGTTGGGGCAATTGTACAGTTGTCTTGACTCGAAGTTGTATACGAAGACTCGCACATTAGGACGACAAACTGTGAGTCACTATTGATAAAGCGGCTACGTACATGAAGGCGGAAACGGTGAAATGCTAATGACTGCTTGATACTGATGCAATCGATATAACCGCGATGCTAAACGACGTTTAACACGCTTACACTTTATGCGTTGTATGCCGTTATCTATGTTGACGTCATTTTTCAATGACAATAAAATTGGATGCGCCAATCATTTAGTAATATTGTGTTTTTAATTGTTCTGATGAAGGGCTATGCCCGAAATATTTACTGAATGTGCAAATGTGAACGCTGATTACATGCAATTACTTCCTCTACGAAGGACATACAGAGAAATGTGAATCAATACTGTTTGGACCCCATAGTGCGGATCGTGCATTATATACATTCAGGACTCGATGTGACTGGCTAATAAAAACATGTATAAATTATACGTCTTAATAGGAGATTTAACATGTATTGGCCTCATTGTCTGCTTATTTTTTTTTTATACTTTTGCCTACACTATATTTTAATACAACTTATACATCAGCCCACACATTTCACGGGACAAGCATTCATTGTTACAACAAAATAACTAAAACTATCATAGCGGTGAAAATTAAGAAATTAAAAGAAAGCAAATAACACATTTGGCGTTATGAAATTTGTAGATTGTAATAAAGTACGACGTCTACTGTATGTCGGTCAATTTGATTTATAAATACAATCACAGTTTGCAGACATGAGACACATTATTACTTCGACTATAATAAACATTCCAACAGCATTTATTTCAAACAAAGCACTTCTGTATACGTTCCCATATTCTACTATTGATTAAAGAAATTATTTGAAAACGTTCACCAGCGAAAAAGGTTAAACATACAAATTAAAAAAAGAGAAAAGAAACTACTGAATTTCACAGGTCACATTTTAAACGTGAAAATGCCAACCTTTATCGGAACTTAAAATATGTATATTTTTAACAAACACTACTGGAACACACCGTATCTGTAGTAATAGCAACATAGTTTAGTGTACAAATAAGTTTGATCATCAAGACTGGCAGACAGGAAGTCGGACAGGAATTTCACACTCACAGTTTCTTCATATATATTGTGGGAAGATATATTACTCACAAAAGCACGTATTACCTTGTTCTTGGTTTAATTCCACTGTCCAACAATTCCTCACAAATGGCAGTTCTGCGACAGTATTTGCTTCATTCTGCTCAGTGTGTAGACCAGCCTTAACATTAGTATGTTCTGCAAGAAACGATATCTTTATTAGAACACTGAATTATTTCAATGTTTTATTATCAGTATTGGTATATGGTTCTTTCCGATGTCCATTCGATTGTTCTACATCAAATCATAAATATGAAGCAACATGATGGATAACTGTACAATGTATGTATGTAGTCGTTTTATATGCTTAATATTATATTAAAGATGCCTAGATACTCATCTTCAAATCAAGCATTACTTAATTTGCGAAGCGAGTGATAATCGTTTGTACCGCTTGTGCTTTCCATTTCCTTGTATTCAGAAATTGCATTGAGCGTTGTTAGGGTTCCTTGTGTGTGATTCGTATTGTTCAATAGATTTGATGGTTGTGCATCACACTCACAGGCTAAGCAAACACAATAATCAGGATGGAACACTGTGCCACTAGTTCACTTTACGAAATGAAACATGTATACAAATAATGACCTTAACAAGCAGTGAAACTACCACCAATTGCCTAGATGTGTGTTCTTTCTTGTCATTTGTTAATGAAAACTAGATAGAATATAGGAATAATGAAAATACATCATCCGCATATAAACCCTTATTTCAATCCGCAGGTCCTTTATTTCAAGCAAGTCACCAATATATTATAAAATACAGGAACAAAACATGCAACACAATACAAAACATAAACATCATTAAAACTAGGGTCATCGATTGGAACGGACAATGCAAATCATTGGGTGTTTAAACCGTTTTAAAGACATACCGAACCTTACACTTAGCTCATAATTAATCAAAATACACGCAATTCCAATTAATTAGTAATACCAGAGAATATCACTAATATAAATTCAATTGAAATACAGTTAAATTACTCAGTGGTTTAATGTTCACCTGAGAAACAGAACTACAATATAACAGAATATTAATTTAACTGAATTACAATTTAATTACTCAATGGTTTAATGAGCAATAACATAAACGTACATACCAACAAACATATCTTAAATATAAGAATAATGGGACCCAAGAAACATCAGCAGGAAAGAAACCCTTAATCGCTTTAATGTTTACCGGAACAACATAATTGCAACTTTCTGTACCATTTTCTGAAGTAATACAAGTATCAGCTAAATCCATGCTTGTTCCCCAGATTTCAAGACCTTGCATCATATAGTACATATCCCAGATCATCGCCTTGAATCTCATCAGGAAGAAGCCAGACTAACACAACAGTACACATCAATCAATTTTTTGAATACAAATCCTTTACTCAGTCAGAAAGGGATCCCTTGATCACAATAACAACGAAAACAATAGAAACACACAAAACCACAGTGTGACACCCTATCGTTCACTTTGTTTGACATGCTGTTCAGTGTTGCATACTCCCCAGGCTATAGGTAACACAGTACATGTGTGTGGAAAACATATTCATGTTCCTCGCCATAGTGGAAAACATAGAGAATACTAGGTTAGTGTTAAATAAAGATAAGTTTATTTAGCGAAGCTTAGAAAACCTAAACCACGAGCCATGTCGAGTGGTTCAGGTTTTCGTGACGGGCAAAGAAACTTATCTATAATCACAATTTAACTGGTATTCTATTTAACCCATCATGTTCTATCTTTCTTTTGATAAATAAAGAAAATTTATATAACATGATAAAAATCTAATGACGTCACGAAAATAAACACATGACGTCATCATAGTGCGCGTGATTGCTGTATTCAACAGGGTGCAATACAGCTAAGCTTATCCCACGAAGAGCTATTTGGTTAATGCAGGCGTGATGATGGGATAAAATAGCATGTTTCCAACAAGTACCGATGCCCATATTTATTTGACAAAAGCCGGACGATATTTCGGTACTATTTTTGTTTCTGAAACAAGACGTATCAATTAGTTTTTAGTCACGAATAAGTAGTGAACAAAACGCCTTCAATGAGATGAAAATATATAACCTCTGCGAACATCTACATCATCGATGTTGATAACTATATACAATATTATAATATGTGGTCATGCTGGTTACATTTAATTAAAGGCGCTGTGTCATCGACCAGTGCCTCAAGGGGGCAATTTGTGCAAACATTCTGAAATTCTAATATTACTACTGACATATAATGTTTATTATGAAAAAATAGTGAGCGCATTCTAAGATAAAAATCAATTTATAATATCGGTCTTGTTTGTTTGGCCATTTTCATGTTTACAAGTTGACACTTATTGGTATTGTATTGACAATCACATCCGATTACCTCCAGTTTCAGTCCACTTTATTTGAGTATCGTACGTTTTATGCGGCGCTTCTGTGCCGAGTGATATACCAGTTATTTTGTTTGATTGTTTACATGCATCTTGATCTCATTCTTAAACAAAACACTAGAAAAACAATTGTCCCAAACAAAAGTCGTCAGTTAGGTAATTTAAAGCTCGCTATATTGTGGAAATTACATATTACCAATTGCAAATTGTTAGTGCGAATAGGGAGACTCAATTTAATGTCGAAATATTAGTGTCGTGGATGTCTAAGTTAACGATTCACCCGCTTAAAGATTAAATCATATTTGTAAAGACAAATTGGTCAGAAATCTCAGAGTGTTGTTATGGGGTACAACATATTCATAAAGCCTACTAGGTCATGAATCCCGATTGATTGATACAATTATTGTAAAAGCTAAACTGTTTATAGTTCAAAGCGTGAGAACTTATGAGAACATCAAATTCTAGTTTTCTCTATGTACATGAAGTACAATGTACAATATGCAACTGTAAAATAACCTGCACTTTTGTATGCTGTACATTTTATGTCGGTGCTGACAGATATCAACTCTGAAGTAGGTGCATATTATTGATGTTTGGTACTCATGATTCACATATATTACAGATGTTTAAAATATGCAAGTTCGAAAATATACAATATACATGTGCTAGTTTGTGAACCTAAAACGTGAATACCCTGACGTGTGTATATTATGTCTTTTAGTTCTCATTTAAATTGCAGACCACTGTCCGAAACTGTTGCTTTTCTAATATCTGTATCAGGCTGTTCTGCAAATCCGCAAGTCTGATCAGTACCAAATGCTGTTTCTTCACTATGTCCAGATATTGGTCCTGTATCAGCATTAGCATTATTAGGACAGCAAAGTACAAAGCAGTAACACGAATTATATACCTTTTAGAATGTAATTCTATTGCATGGACACACGCATGCGATTACCTTTAGTTTCCATGATCGCCACTGTTGTAACATTTGTTTTTGGCGGTACGTCTTTGCCTTGTGTTTGACCGGTTTTGTTGGTTGGCTCCAAACCAGCATGCAACACTATCACTGCAACACATACATTAGCAATTAAATTGTTTCAAGCTTGAGTCTATATATTAGAAAGAAAATAGCGAATTATAATTCTTTTGGAGAATGTCGGTGTATATGTCCCTGTTCATATTTTATATCTGGGTTCTGTTGTTTCGGTAGTGGCACACAATATTAACGGGACCATAAATTGCGCACAGCAAACGAATGTTTGGTTGATTATATTTTAGTTGATACTTTATCCTGAGGTTTGTTGCGTATATTTATCATTTTTTAGCATTTGCATGTTATTTTTCAAAATAACAAATAAACAACAACACACAAATACGAACGTGTGTGTAATGTGTCACCTTGTCCTCGTTCAGATTGAAGACCTCCGTCAGTTTATGTGATGTTGGTATTCCTAAAACATGTAGCAGGATGTGCTGCGAAGATGCATGCCTGATTGGTACTGAGTGTTGGTTCGTCATGATGTCGATGTAATGTTACTGTGTCAATCGTTAAGGAATCGTTTATATAAGCAATTGCAATGGGGCTATTTCATTTTAAACAAAAGAACCAAATAAAAAAACTTACTAAACAATTCGAGTCTAAATATCTTAACATATATTGGTACCACACATTCATAGGAATCGACTGCGCAGTTCTCACAGTAAATATCAACTGGTGAAACAAGTTTATAAGGATGGGCGGTGTCAACAAATGCGTGCTAATATATAATACGTTGAATCAAATGAGTACAACGACTTGCCTTCAGACATACTTTGCATATCAATGGATGCGTACAGATTTTCACTGTCACCACTGACATTTGCTAAGAAGTCTTCAAACGCTGACTGTATCTGGAGTTTGCAATCAATATATTAATTAACAAAATAAACAATAAAACATTACAAAACAACAACAACAACAACAAGAGGAACTACAGCTACTATTTTGGTTGAAATGTTAAGTTAATAACAAACACATACCGTTCAGCATTCGTTTTGCTTTGGTTACATTTTTGTTGTGTCAACCAAATAATAAGTTTGTGTTGTAAATCAACTAAATCAACTACAAGTTCTTATGGTTTAAGTTCACAGACACAATTATGTGGAATTATGTACAATTCCAACCACCGCTTTTGTCAGGGTTGTAAACAAACTTTATTACCGGTGCATGAATCAACTGCATTTAGAAGCATTATATAGAAAATCAACCAAAAGTGCTTGCACGTGTATTTTCAAAAAGCATTTTTAAGCGCAACATTGTTTAAAGAGAAATGTGGACGGCTGATGTAGACAACAAGTAAACGGAAAAGTCCCACCACCTAAAAACTGAGTGACACGGTAAACAAAAACGCACACCTGTTTCACGAGTGGTTTAATGTCTTCCACTGGAGTAGTAGCTTGTTGACAAAGATGTATGGTTTCTGCGAATTGCTTTTAAACATGTGTTCCATTGTGCGAGCTTTTTTAAGACGTTGTTCCGGATTCTGATCTTTTTGTACCAAAGTGTCATTGAATACATCCCCTACAATCTCCAATGCAGTTGCTACATGGATTTCTTCATTTCCCAACTAAAATAAATGGTTCAAAGCAATCAAATGACAAGCGTTATAAACAACATTACTGCTGGTAAAACGCCTCTTGAGTTTATGGCAACAAATAGTAACAAAATAACACTATTTTATAGTACCTTCGTTATTTCTTTACATTACAAAGATACAGACCTAACTCGTTCATGAGGATCCGGATGCTCAAGGGCCATCTGTGTATTTGTTTGGCATATGTATATATGAATACATTCTTAACCATGATAGTTGTATTGTAATGCTAGCTATAATTTCAATTAAATGCAAGAATACTATGCCTTTAATCTATTTTTTATAACATGTAATATTGGGTCTGTTGAGACCCGAACTAGTTGTTAAGAAACGAACGGTTGCGTCCGTGTATATACGATGTGCCATGGGTGGATATATTTGAACACGACATAGTATTTTATGAACTGAAGACGTAAACCTAGACAAAGTTGGCATAAACAACAACAACAAACAAATAAATTGCAAACGATTAAAGGAGGTAAAGTTGACGTTTGCTACTAATTCAAGAAACTCATCTTGAAAATTTTGTATCTTATGAATGGAAAGTCTATATTGTTTTACATTAAAAATCAATGATTTGAATTACATGTGTAGCCATGTAAATTATGGACAGGAGCAACCAAAAGCACAACTGTAGTCCGAAATGAATCAAACTCAATAAACTAACTTGATCCATTTTTCGTATTATAAGAACATTATTTTCTCAATTGACATTGCTGTTAGACAAAACATAAATCACACTGTTTACATCTATTAATCCTTGCTTCAGTACACGTCATACCTTTTGAAGTAGCTCTAGCTGTGAACGGATCTCTGTCTCGAAATTGCTAAAGACGTCTAGTTAAAGAACCCTTTCCAGTTTGGATATAATTTTACGGATCATCTGATCTCTTGAAGCTTTCCAGTTTCTTGTACAGTAAAGCCCTTGTTTTAGTTTGCTTATCTAAAATGCAGAAGAATTTAACGTTCAATATAAACCAACGTGAACTACTCATTAAAAAGTATAACTATTTTTTATTTCATAACAAGCCTTTAAACAAAATAGCATACATCAATTCAAGTATTTAAGGTTGGGCAATTTAAAACTTAAATGTATACATCATGAAGTTGTCCTGCGCTGGTGCCAAAAAGTGTGTTGAGCGGTTTGTAATTTAAACGTATCTCTATCAGAGCTGCGACATTCGCTTCGGCTATGTTTTCTCTGTCCTTATTTCCCGGGCTAGAAATGTAGCAATTCATCTGTTCCCAGACACTGCTGAACCACTTTTCACAGTTTGTGTTTGACATGTTTGGATTATTTGAAGTATGCTTAGTATTTATCTGCTGATAAACTACGTCACAGGAACAATATGGCGTTTTATTCAACCTGGATTGTATGTCGATGTCCGTACATCGGTTGCACGAGTGTTTATCCACATTACATAACTGTTTGACCTGTGCTTTGTTCGTGTTAAAGAGATCAACGCAATGCTTCTCCACAAGATGAGCCAATGCAGTTCTAACGCATCTTAATGCTGCGCATGCCTTTACACTTGCTTGAAACTTTTTGTCGTTTATATCATTGATGCTGAGAAAACTGGTGTCTAAATTGGAAACATATGAATGATTTCTGTTACAAAATCGAATGTTTAGAATGACGATTGTTTTTTGGAACACATACTTTTCATAACTTAATGTTTATTTTGTTTTACTACACACTTTATCCATATAATTACGCTTCAGTATCATGAACAGTTATTATCACTGCTTTATAGTTTCCACTTATTATCCAATAATAGCATTGAGAACAGTTAAATATTGTTATTTCCTACCACACAATATTCCACTTCTGTATGCATAGTTGTGCTTTACAAGATAGAACTGACAAAAAGTTAGATATTTTAATTATGAACAGTTCCATATCCCTATAATGGTATTAAACAATACAATGTGTATATCTCCACAGTCCATAACGAAGCAATTCAATGAAACAAAAGCAACGAGATCAAAATGCATATCGTCGGAACATTAAGTAACATTTAATAATGATCGGTAGCATTCATTCGTACGTTTTCAATTACTTGGTCAGATTGAATGAAATCAGTCGTGACTGAAAAGTAATGTTCTGTTCCTTCACAATAATCGTCTATACGAGTGTCATTCAATAAACGAATGTAAACTTTAAGTAACGACTTAATACACTATTGTGTGTAAATGATATTTGATACACGAGGTATGAGCAATAATATCTGACGCTATTACAACAGGTACTTAAATGTATGAAACAATTATGTTCTAGATGAATCGCTTAAAAGGACTATGTCAACAATAAATTGGCTTCCTACTATTGCACTATAAATGATATTATATGATAGAAATGAGCTATACTAAGACAAGTGCATTAAATACATAATAAATGATATAATCCACAATGAGATTATTGATTAAACCAAATGAGCAAAACAAGTTGAGAGAATTAAAACCCAAGTGGGTATCAAACTGACGACCTATGAGTCATATGAATTAATAACAGTAGACAGCGCATTAATCAACTGTTGGTTCTGCATGGTAATGAATATTGTGCAAATAATGGTTATCCAAAATACTCACAATTCTGACGTCAACGTGTAAACATAAAAAGGGACAAACAAACACGACCCTTTGTCTTAATTGATTTTATCTAAAAATGCGTACACTCTTTTCCCATTATACATACTCTGTTTTAACTATCATTATGAGCTAGCATTAAACTTTTACATTTCATGTTATTTTGTTTTAATAAATTGCTACCGAACACGTTTAACGCATATGTTAGCACATTATTTATACATGTTCGTATGATTTATATTCGTCTGACGACATCCAAACATATTATTATATGTATAATAGAAACCGAAAACTAACTAAGATAACATTCAGATAAATTGTCACCTATTTTCGAGGTATAAACACAAACAACAGCCACAGGAAAATTATACATAGGAACACAATGAGAAAAACTACTTAAGAAAACTAAGACCCAGATAAACTAACTATCACCAGATCGTATAAATAATGAACCAGTCTGAATCCTGATAAGGAGATACACACGTGTAAGTAATATAATAAGATATTTACATAATATGATTCTAGACATTTCTGAAACAATACGCTTTTATAGAATCAGAACATTGTCCTTTATGAGAAGATAATGTGATGTTTTGTATTTAATTGCTTTGTACTACGACATTCTATTGCATTAATTTAAAATTTATATATAATGATTTAATTGTGTTTATCCATGGGATTGATATATTGTTTTATGTTCTCTATAATATGTTTATTTTTTGATTTAGAACATATATTAAACTTAAATAAAAAGTAGACAAATTACATTTAAAAGTTTACATGTAACTGATGTATAATATATGCTTTCCCAGTAATATATGTGTAAAGTAAAACAAATCTAGTGCAGTAGACATATGCATTCAGGTAGTAACATTCAATTACATGAATATTCTTTTTCGTTTCATATGCAGCTCTACTAAAGGCAGATCTTTCTCTGAGGCAGATATGTTGATGTGCAGAAACTTGTTTGAAGCAGCATATGAGAAACGGTTGCAATAAAGCTTACCATGACCTCTGTGAACGCTGATTGGTTTTGAACGTCAACTAAGCAGTGTGCAAATGTTGTACTCATTGGTAATATACTATGCCAGTATTGTGCGGAAACATATATTTATTGAACTTCTTGTTTAGACCCCTATAGATTTAGTACAACTCATTTATTAAAACAGTTCGAGTAATTAAATATTCATGTAAGTCATGAAGTATATTATGTCAGACCCTTAGTTTTGTGGCCCCATCATACGTATGTGTTTGGCAGTTTTTTTATGTTAATAGGTACTTAATATGTATGTTTACTCAAGAATTTGCGCACTTGTGTTTCTGCATGATTGGTATCATAATAAGGATTCATTCAGTACCATCCCACTTTTGACATCTACTTTATCAAACACTGCAAAAGAAGGCTTACAAGGTTGGGTTGTGCATGTATTGGAAAGATGTGTGTGTATACTGTTAATTATGTAATGGGATATAATCAGTTATTAGATTGTTTAAAAATATTATTGTTGCAGTTGAACAGAGGATTGGCTCAAAGCACTGTAAATTCTCCCCTGGAGGTCAATCTTACTGCTCAGCTTAGTACACATATTTCTCTGACTGTGCTGGTTGGTGAAGATGCAGCCTAAATTACCAGCATATGCAATGTTGACATGACGACAATTCGCACAAATACTTGCTTGAACTGGGGTCAATGATATAATAAAGTTAAATTGCATAGTTTTTCAACATTTTATAATTTGTGTCGTAGAATTGCGTAAATAAAGCTGTAAATCGTTAACGGGTATCTTAGTTTTTATTCAGTTTTGCAGAATGTACATGGCATATATGTTTCTTACTTTTCATTTACGTTTAATAAATGCTATAAATGAAAAAGCAATAGTGAAACACATATACATCTAGAAAATTAAAGATCTTTAGACAACAACTTATTTTCTCGGTTCTGTCAGATTCAATTTTATTTTGAGCTACCATAAAACATTTATCAATTTCAATAATTTTATCGTCTTTGATGTCTGATATTGCCTTATTGTATAATCGTCCAGTATTGCTATTATAATAAACACATAATTACAACCATAATAGTTTTTTAAATATATTTTGATCCATGGGAGTACCTGAATTTTGATGCAAAATGCAGAAAGGGGCTGTCGTGAACATTTTCATTTTTGTTCCGTGCATAGAAAGCTACCCTCAAAATTTGTGATTAGACTAGTGATCTACTACAGATAATGGACATTATAAAATAGTTTTGACATAGTATCACAGTTACACTACCTTAAGGCAAATATAAGCACTGAGAAATGTTCTGACGTATTTGTCAATAGCCTTAAAAGATTTTCAGGCGGAAAAAACGATCTCCGATTCTAACACCTCTGTGCCACACTGTAAACAAAGCTCTCTTTGGCTATCAAAATTTGTTTCTAATAATGATACGCAGCATTTAGAACAGCCTTTAAAGTGTATTTAAATCGTTCGTAAATACCATCACCCTCTCAATTAATCGGACATGGTGATTGGTCTGTAAGGGCACAACGTATTAGACCCTAAATCACATATCTCGTTAAACAATTTTGACATTTTTGCAATCCTCGCACAGAGCCTAGTAATGAAGGCTGCAAGGTACGTGAAATTATCAAATCTGCAATCTCGTGGAGAGCATAGTAATGAAGTATGCAATGCAAAGTACGTGAACTGATCAAATCTGCAATCTCGTGGAGAGCATAGTAATGAGTCTGCAAGGTACTTAAAATGATCTTATCTGCAATCTACGTGGACAGCGTAATAATGAAGCCTGCAAGCTTGTTAGATGATCTTATCTGCAATCTACGTGGAGAACCTAGTAATGAAGCCTGCAAGGTACGTGAACAGATCTAATATGCAATCTACGTGGAGAGCCTAGTAATGAAGCCTGCAAGGTACGAGAAAGATCTAATCCGCAATCTACGTGGAGAACCTAGTAATGAAGCCTGCAAGGTACGTGAAAAGATCTAATATGCAATCTACGTGGAGAGCGTACTAATGAAGCCTACAAGGAACGTAAAATGATATAATCTGCATTCGCGGAGAGCGTACTAATGAAGCCTACAAGGAACGTCAATTGATATAATCTGCATTCGCGGAGAGCGCACTAATGAAGCCTGCAAGGTATGTTAAATGATCTTATCTGCAATATACGTGGACAGTGCACTAAAAAAGCCCGCAAGGTACGTGAAATTTTCTAATCTGCAACCTATATGGATAATTTTTTAATGAAGCCTACAAGGTATGTGAAATGATCTTATCGACAATCTACGTGGAGACCCTTGTAATGCAACCTACAAGGTACTTGGGACGATTTTATCTGCAACCTACGTAGACATTCTGGAAGGCACGTGAACTTATGTTATCTGCGATATTGCATCGATTTTAAATGCAATTTACGTGGAGATCCTCGTAATGAAGTCCGCAATCTATTTGAGAAACTCGAAATGAAGTCTACGATGTATGTGGAGTAATTCAATCTGCAATCTATGTGTCTCGTAATTAAGTCTGCAATCCAATGAGAAGCAACATAAATGCATACAATATAAGCTATCTATTGATCGTATATATTTACGTTACTCATTTATTATGCATATTTACAAAACAGGTCAACTCCAACATAGACAATTTCTACCTGTTAATTACTGTGTCTGTAATGTATTTTATGTTGGAAAATACATAAGAAAGCATTTATATATGATCACAACTTACAGACGTAACCGTCATTTAAACAGTAATTTGTTATTAAACACAATAATTTGGATTGTACTCCCAATCAACAGTTCGTGTACGATACATTTTGTTCTGCACCGTGTTAATTACAAGAAAAAGAACATGCTTGATTCATAAACTTGGTTAATCTTGTTCGACTTACAACGTAATTTAATATCGCTTAACCCAGATCAAGTATTGGATTGTTGACGGTTTACCTATTGAATAGACTTTACTGACAAAACTTTGAAGACGACTATTGATATTGTATTTGTTTACTCTTGACTTTTACAACCGTCGTTATTCGATCCACAATCATCGAAACATGATTAGTTTTTAAACCGTTAAATGTCTATATATCAAAAGACAGATAGAAAATGATTATTTTAGAACAACAAAAATATGCACGGTATAGGACGAGTTTAATATAAATTATCGGTACATAGAGAATACTAAGTTAGTGCTGAATACGGATACGTTTATCTAGCGAGCATATGAGAGAATAACCGCCACTCTGGTGCGCTGCTGGAAATCCAATAATGCATTTAGCCGCTTCGGCGAGTGCAGCCGATCATTTCCGAAAACCGGAGTCGTTTTCCGATGTTTTATTGCTTTCAATCGATATTAGTCATAACACAATAAAACATAACCCTAAGGCAAACATGAAATTACTAATAAGTTAAATTGCAATATTAAGCCGTAAGAATCGTTCTTAATAAGATATAATTAAATTGATTCAGTATAAAAAAGCTGCTGAAATCAGCTGAATAAGTTGTTCTTCTAAACTGTATATACATGGTGTCTTATACTCAGGAAGAAAAACAAGGCTGACCAATACAACTTACTATTAAATTGCATTGCATTTATTTTCAAATTTTATAATTTAATTGAAACTCCAAAAACCAAATAATATGGGTGGAATAATCATGTTTTAGTAAAATTCTTCAAAAAAAATGTAGACATGCGAATTTCCTAATTTATCTGTTTAATATTTCGAGATTTAATTTTGTGTCATTTAAAAAGTTGTATATTGTTATTCTAAATAGTTTAGGTTTATTAAAAAACGTTTCTTCGGTGATTTCAGTTGTTCATCATCAATCGTGTTCTTCCCCTTTAAAACAACCACATTCATTTTTCTCGCATCATAATCTTTAAATTAATTATTAAGGTTACTTCCTTAATTAATTCCTAAATTTAATCCCTCCACAACGGACAAGACTATCTCTGATAACAGTCGGGGTATTTAGATAACCATCTTTATGTTATCGTCATAAAATCTTATCGGATTAAGTTGACCGCGGAAGTGGGGCACCGCTGAAGAAGGGTCAAACTATCAACTGATGATGTTTCTTCAAAATAGTGTATATGCAGTAACAGGTACACAGGTACACACGAATATTTTTAATCCGTGTACACTTAATCTTAAAAAAATGGCCATATGCGTTTTATTCGAAATTCTAACAAATATCCGTTTAGCAAATACAGTTGGAAAAAAATGAAATAAATCGACACAATTTAAATTTAATCGAACAATTTGCATTTAAGGTTGCATTTAACCGAAAATAAAGTTATGACGAGTTAAAGATGTTTACCCTATATATTTATATATACCGCTGTAGGCTTGGTTAAATTGTATTTCAGCGTAATGCTTAATAGACCGATCCGGGGTTTGGCCCGAATAGATTAAACTCCTCCCCAGCTATTGTTAAAGGAATAATTTACTTTCTAGACACAACCAAAGCTTGTCAATATTCATAAACGTCGAATGAGCTATAATTCGATTAGTTATTAGTCGATGGCGATATGGGTGAAACAACAGCGAACATCGTTTAAGAACTATTTACTCTAGGAAATATAAATACAGTCGATGAAACACTGTCTTTTTTACCCTTTTACGTTGAATTTTTGACATAGTTGTTTACTATACGAACACGTCTTAAACCGAAAAAAAGATAAACATACACAACACCTTGACGTTTATGAAACCTGACAAGCTTTAGTTGTCACAGTGTCTACCAATATACCTAGTATAAAAAGTAGCTGGTTTTTACACCATCTCATCATGAGTGTTTGGAAAATTGCAATTCTATTGGTGAACGGTAGATCGACGAGTAATTAAAATGTAATTCAACTGAATTATATTTCACAACTATTTAATATGAATTGCAATAATATGATATTTAATTATATTTACATTAATTTGTATTTATTATGGGCCAAGTGTGATGTTCGGTATGCCTTTATATCGGGTTTATCCCGAATGATTTGCATTGACCATATTTTTGAATCGTGTTCTTAGTAGTGTTCTGTGCTGTATCGGCAAATAGTGATTTGACTGAAATGAAGGACCAGACGATGTTAATATGTCTTTCCCTCCTTACATTCTGTGGTTTCACTTATATGTGTACTCATCAAGAAAGCTGAAGACCTTCACACCCGCCATTCATTTAGGGCCATGCGGCCCGTCTAGTTTGGCACCAAGAGCGCTCATTAAAGTTGCTTTCCGAGCATTGAACAGCGAAATATGCAATTTCTTCTATTTGCCAGAAAACGTCCAACTCTAAAACCACACACAATGCCCTTTTCCGCATTGTCGACGAACGGTAATGCAGACGACCGTCACACTTGTCATTCTGTTAGGTCTACGCGGCCCGTCCCGTTTGGCACCAAGAACGCTCGATAGATTTTCCTTACCGGCATGCAACAACGAAATATGCAGTTTTGTATATTTGCAAGAAAACGTCTATGTCCAAACCGCAGACAATTATCTTGCCCACATTGCCGACGACTGGTAATGCCGACGACATTCGCACTTGCCAGTCTTTTAGGGCTACGCGGCCCGCCCCGTTGGGCACCAAGAATGCTAGGTAAAGTTTCCATACCAGCATGCAACAGCGAAATGTGCAGTTTGTGGGAGAGAAAATGCTCTTTTTCAATTTGCAAACGAACGATAATACTGACGAACATCATATTTTACAGTCGTTTAGGGCTAAGCGGCCAAACCCGTTTCACACCAAAAACGCTTGGTAGAGTGACCTTACCAGTCTAAAACCACAGAAAATGTTCTTTTTCATATTGCCGACGAACAGTAATTCCGACAACCTTCACATTTGCCAGTCCTTTAGGGCTACGTGGCCCGCCCTGTTTTACACCAAAAACGCTTGGTAGAGTGACATTACCATCATGCAACAACAAAATATGCAGTTTGTGTATATTTGCGAGAAAACGAGAAAAGTCCAAAATAAAAGAAAATGCTCATTTGCACATTGCCTACGAACGATGGTTTCCGACGACCTTCGCACTTGCCAGTCTTTTAGGGCTACGCGGCCCACCCCGTTTGGCATCAAGAACGCTCGGTAAAGTATCCTTACCAGCTTGCAACATCGCAATATGCAGTTTTTTATTATCTGCGAGAAAACGTCGAAGTCTAAAAAACAGAGAATACTCATTCCACATTACCAACGAACGGAATTGCCGACGACCTTCACACTTGCCAATCCTTTAGGGCTGCGCGACCCGCTTCGTTTGGCACCGAGAACGCTCGGAAGAGTTTTCTTACCAGCATTCAACAGCCAAATATGCAGTTTTTGTATACTGCCGAGAAATTGTTTATGCAAAAACTACTGTATTTTTGAAAGATCATATTTCTCGCGGACTTGACATAATTCTCTTATTGCCAACATTAATGATCAAACACACAGCTATGTATTGTTCTGATCAATCATAATATCTGCACTTAAAAGCGTTGCTTTAAGCCAGTAAATAGAATGACAGTGTTTGTAAAAATAGGTGTATGCATTCTATTGTATGGGGTTGTACAGTGATCAATTAATAAAGGCTTTAACGGATGTCAACGTTTAGTAACATTCACCACCAGTCTTATTTAACACATTTATTTAGTACTACTCGTGTACAATGATACTAGCGTACAAACCATATATTGTCAAGGGTCCAATTGTAAACCACCTGCAAAAAGTGCGATTAATTGTACACTAACATATTAGGAATGGAAACACTGCGTCGGGACGATCGGTGCATACATTGTAACTCAGTAAGCAAAACAAGGCATTCAAAATGATGTGTAGTAAGCTAGTATCGTACGGCCTAACTTTCGGTTTCTTATAAATGCCGCTCTGTTTTATTTCTTAATAACAATAATCGGTAATGTCATGGAAAAAATATCAACGGTCAGTGCATGATAGTTCAATGGTAAAATCTGCTTAGGTATATGGTGATAAAGCAAAATTAGCAGTGAATGGGTAGTAACTAATAGCAGTTGTACTAAATAAGTAGTAGTATATATCAGCAGTAGAAGTAGTAGTAGTAGTAGTTGTAGTAGTAGTATTAGTAGTAGTAGTAGTAGTAGTAGTAGTAGTAGTAGTAGTAGTAGTAGTAGTAGTAGTAGGAGTAGTAGTAGTAGTAGTAGTAGTAGTAGTAGTAGTAGTAGTAGTAGTAGTAGTAGTAGTAGTAGTAGTAGTAGTAGTAGTAGTAATAGTAGTAGTAGTCAAGTAGAAGTAATAGTGTAGTAGTGTAGTAGTAGTAGTAAAATATTAAAAACCCTAGTAGTACTCCCTAATATATGTCGATGCCGAATATCTTTTTAAAGATGTTCTGGTCTTTAAAGACCAGGGTTTCTATTATATTCACAAACTTCATTCTAAGGACTTGTGCATGGATAGATACTTTTAACTCGGTTATGTCGGTTATATGGAAGCGGTTTCCTAAACCTTAAATAATTTTCACAGTAAAAACGATGTGTTTATCTCTGAGTCATAAAACTTGAATCAGAATATATATGTTTGAGCCTTATATCGAGTGAATGAAAAGTAAGTCGTATATTTCATTTACTCCAAAGGGAGATTACTATATCCAACAAAATACTAAATTCAAACAGGAGCTATCGCACACAAGAACTCATTATGAATGAAAACGATACATGTACCTACGAATATTTAATTATGATAAATGTATTGGTGTTAGGACACTGTCCTATTAGTGTGTTGTTGTTAAATGGTTTCAAATCGCATCACTTAAGCGTAACACACGATACGGTTTACCTAAGACGCTTTATGAATAGCAACTCAAACCTCTATCAGAGTGGTTTCCACTGTTTTCACCCATCACTGTCGTTTCTGTGGTATTTATCACGTTGAAGGGATTTTATCATGGGTTAAAGTGGACGTGTTTAGTACATATGTCACCTACAGTCATGAGAAAATTAAAACATAAGGGTCCATATTCACCAAAACACTCTTAGACTTACGAGTAAAGAATCGACTTAAACTCAAGAAAGTAAATACTTAAGCGTTTGCAATTATACTAGGTAACACTGTTGCTGACGTCAGTAACAAATCGTTCCAAATAAAGAATGACGTAATAATACCAAGTTAGATTCAACATTAAAGCGCTATTAAAACAGTACAGTTTTAAGACTATTATTTCTTCTTAAGTCTAAAGTATATGAATAGGTTTGTGAATACGGGCCATGGTTAATTAACTCTAATCAGGACTTATGTATTCGTGATCTGGCAACACTATGGGTGGCATATTCTCTACAACAGGTAATGTCGCAAGGGGCTTACACTCAATGCTTATTGACACAATAAGACTTATGCTTGATGTTACCAGTGTGACAGCATACGGTTGTAATGTCCAAGGAACAAACGCAAATTATCTGACAGCAAAATGTACCAGTTGTACGGTAATTGACAAGTTAGTATAATTGATCATGCACAATCAAAGCGTCTACGAATAAGTTCGAAGCGTTTTCAAGTATAAATAATGAGCCTTTTTTGCGTATTTCGGATTTCTTCATGTGTGCACAGAAAACTCAATTTTAATTTTATTTAAACAACAACCAATATAATATAAATGACTAAAGCAAGCACCTGTTTTCCGGTTTCAGAGGCGTATTTGGTCCCTTTCATTCCATTTTAGTTATATTAATACTGATAACTCAAACGATGCTTCCTTAAACTTAACAGTCCATATCTTCTTTACTACGCGGCCTGTAAAGGGGTTCAAAATGATCTTGGATTCATGATTTTATAACAAACATAATATCTGGTCATTGGTAGCTGCTGAGATAGCCAGATCTGGGACTGTATTCCCAAAGTTCCTGTGGGAAATTTTAACTGAAGTGGACTTAAGTAAAACTAAATCAAATCAAATTATTTATGTGATTTCAAATGATAATTGTTTACAAAAATGATACAATACTAACAAATTGAAAAATAAGTACTGGTATAAAGCATATATTGTTAAACGCCCTATACATTAAGCAGCCGAAGACTTAAGGAATGTTTTGCATTTAAGAAATTTACTTACCTTTTCTCTACGAAGCTTTGTAAATACGGGCCCAGCACCCCACGGATACATTTAATAAACACATCTACACACAAAAATATTTGGATTGAGTATAAGCGAAGCCGAATAAGGTGGACTGGCCTTAACTCACATGTCGAGATTCGGCTGTATCGGCAGTTGTCAGAAAATTAATTGGATTGAGTATAAGCGAAGCCGAATAAGGTGGTCTGCCCTTACCTCGTCTTTCGAGTTTCGGCTGTATCGACAGTTGTCAGGAAATTACTGATATATTTAAGACAAGCCTCTAGTGACTTCATAACAATGAATACTGTGTAAGACTTAACATGTTTGTCCTTCATATCAATGAATACTTTGTAAGCCTCAACATGGGTATCGGTGGTGTGGTGCCTTCATAACAATGAATGCTGTGTAAGCCTTAACATGTGTGTCGGTGTTGTAGTACCTTCGTAACAATGAATACTGTGTAAGACTTAACATGTGTGTCGGCATTGTAGTGCCTTCATAACAAACAATGAATACTGTGAAAGACTTAGCATGTGTGTCGGTGTTGTAGTACCTTCGTAACAATGAATACTGTGTAAGCCTTAACATGTGTGTCGGTATTGTAGTGCCTTCATAACAATGAATACTGTGTAAGACTTAACATGTTTGTCCTTCATATCAATGAATACTTTGTAAGCCTCAACATGTGTGTCGGCATTGTAGTGCCTTCATAACAATCAATGAATACTGTGAAAGACTTAGCATGTGTGTCGGTGTTGTAGTACCTTCATAACAATGAATACTGTGTAAGACTTAACATGTGTGTCGGTGATGTAGTGCCTTCATAACAATGAATACTGAGTAAGACTTAACATGTTTGTCCTTCATATCAATGAATACTGTGTAAGCCTTAACATGTGTGTCGGTGTTGTGGTGCCTTCATAACAATGAATACTGTGTAAGCCTTAACATGTGTGTCGGTGTTGTAGTGCCTTCATAACAATGAATCCTGTGTAAGCCTTAACATGTGTGTCGGTATTGTACTGCCTTCGCAACAATGAATACTGTGTAAGCCTTAACATATGTGTCGGTGTTGTGGTGCCTTCATAACAATGAATACTGTGTAAGCCTTAACATGTGTGTCGGTGTTGTGGTGCCTTCATAACAATGAATACTGTGTAAGCCTTAACATGTGTGTCGGTGTTGTAGTGCCTTCATAACAATGAATACTGTGTAAGCCTTAACATGTGTGTCGGTGTTGTACTGCCTTCATAACAATGAATACTGTGTAAGCCTTAACATGTGTGTCGGTGTTGTGGTGCCTTCATATCAATGAATACTGTGTAAGCCTTAACATGTGTGTCGGTGTTGTGGTGCCTTCATAACAATGAATACTGTGTAAGCCTTAACATGTGTGTCGGTGTTGTAGTGCCTTCATAACAATGAATACTGTGTAAGCCTTAACATGTGTGTAGGTGTTGTAGTGCCTTCATAACAATGAATACTGTGTAAGCCTTAACATGTGTGTCGGTGTTGTAGTATCTTCATAACAATGAATACTGTGTAAGCCTTAACATGTGTGTCGGTGTTGTACTGTCTTCATATCAATGAATACTGTGTAAGCCTTAACATGGGTATCGGTGTTGTACTGCCTTCATAACAATGAATACTGTGTAAGCCTCAACATGTGTGCCGGTGTTGTACTGCCTTCATATCAATGAATACTGTGTAAGACTTAACATGTATGTCGGTGTTGTACTGCCTTCATATCAATGAATACTGTGCAAGCCTTAACATTTGAGTCGGTGTTGTAGTGCCTTCATAACAATGAATACTGTGTAAGCCTTAACATATGTTTCGGTGTTGTGGTGCATTCATAACAATGAATACTGTGTAAGCCTTAACATTTGAGTCGGTGTTGAAGTGATTTCATAACAATGAATACTGTGTAACACTTAACATGTGTGTCGGTGTTGTTGTTCCTTCATAACAATGAATACTGTGTTATACTTAGCATGTGTGCCGGTGTTGTAGTGCCTTCATAACAATGAATACTGTGTAAGCCTGAACATGTGTGTCGGTGTTGTAGTGCCTTCATAACAATGAATACTGTGTAAGCCTCAACATGTGTGCCGGTGTTGTAGTGCCTTCATAACAATGAATACTGTGTAAGCCTTAACTTGTGTGTCGGTGTTGTAATACCTTCATAACAATGAATACTGTGTAAGCCTCAACATGTGTGTCAGTGCTGTAGTGTTCATTTTGTAGATGTTCTACACAGTTTCAAATGGGAATGGTGTTGGAGAAATTATATTTAACGTCTTAATAATTTTAATTCAACATTCGGTTTTGATTTTCCACTTTACATGTAATATGTTACATGTAAATATATTTATAAAAAACAACGACTTTATTTTGTAATATGTACGGTTATTTTGTTGCTGGTCTTCATTTTAATATTTAACAAACTATTCGCCTTTAAAAAATATTGTTAATGTAAAATGTTAATTTTCATTTTCCATACATGATTTGAACAGTTAACTTTTTATTTCCGTTGCCGAATGTCCATGTCTGCCACCTGATTTCTTAAAATTGTGTGAATATCAAACCCCACAGTCAGTCATCGTATTTTTTCAATGTTTCTACTTGTCAGTTTCTTGTTACTGTTACGTATCATGTTGGAGGTATCTTATATTTGGTAAATGTCACACGCGCCCTGTGAACATTAGAACATCTGGACACGCAAATCAAAATCAAAGAAAAACTACAGGAATGGTTTTGCAAATATATAACCCACACAGCAACTTGTTGTTATTTTTTAATTTTAATAAGAAAGCATTCAAATACATTCATGCAATGATGTAGATACCTGTCCCTGCTGTTATTATACGTTATTTTAAATATACAATGTATGCACGTTTCTCTAATCATACATATTTTTAGTATTCTATCATTTTAAGCTTATGTTTTACAAATAAAAAAGAATGCCTTACGCAATATATAATTGGTAACAAAATGATTCCACATCAACTGTGCAAAATTGTTGTTTTCTAGTTGATTAATATAACGGTTTAATGGTTTAATTACAAATAACCGTGGCTGAATGTTCATTTTGGGCTATTGCATCTAAATTTAAAAAATGAATCATTGTACAGTGCAATACAATACGCCATAATGCATTATATATTTAACGCTGCCTATTGCATAAATAGAATTTAATTTGCACTATTTAAGTATGCACATGAACCGTCGTGTTGCTATAGACAGTCGTTTATAATACTTATACATTAACAAAGCAGGAACTTAATACACAATAATACATTATAAATCATTATTAGTGATAAACACACACTCAATATATAATCGCTCATATGTCACGATGATAACAAGAGAGCCAATTGGCCCTGATCGCTCACCTGAGTTTCAGTACAGTTCACTGACGATTACAGAGCTGTGTCACTTACATGTGCTGTAAACAGGTCCTGTGATACACCGCATTTACAGATAAAAATTAAATGATTGCACCGGAAAAGACCGTGCCTTATTTCCAACAAATATTCGATATTATCTCCTTCATTAACATTTACGCCTTTACATTAACATTTACATTAACATTTACGCAAACATTGACGATGCAAATCTTATTAAACACTTATTTCAAAAATAATGTTAGAACTAGATCTAGAAACACGTTAATGCAATTAATTACAAATCTGTGTGCCACATTCTAACATGCTGAACAGTTCCGATTGCATATTAATTATAATCAGCCAGTTCATGTTTGTTTTTTCTATCGACTGACCCTTAATATAGCAAGATATTTCCATGAGGGGCATATATTTGTTGCTAATATTTAAACAGATACGGGAATAATATAAGCAAATATTTTTATAATAACTTAAACTCAGTTTTAAATTGATATCAGTTATTTTAAATTTGTTTTATTAGTTTTGTTTAAACCTATTTATTTGAGCTCGATTGCATCGAAAGCCCAAGGCACTCTCGAGTCCGTTTCCTGGGTAAAACCAGTACTTGGTGTATTTGGGGTGATCATAAGAACGTTCACAATGTTTAATTTGTTGAATTGACATCACCACACGTATTATTCAAAATTGTTATGAAAAACATCACTAGTGTGATAATAGTAAGCAAAGTGACAGTGTCGTAGTTGAAACACAAAGAAACGGATCTGTGAAATACTGTGGAATCACTTAAATTTGCGGAGTACAAATTTCGCGCACTGGCGTTCGCGGACATATTCGCGCGGTCTTATATTCGAGCAAATCCGATTTAGAAAAAAAACGTAAACAAAAACGTCAGATATGTTTAACAAAAATATATGAAAAATTTGCCCAAACCCCAGCAAAGGGTAATTTTGTTTTTGTTGCTGGCAATATACGGCGTACCATTACCACATCCCGCTGTTAATTGATAACAGTAATTCACTTCTGAAAAATAGTGGCCGCATGTTTATTCGAGACAATACACAATTTGTATTTTAATACATTAACAAGGCCAATTACGGTTTAGCTTTAATTCATTAAAAATATTCACATCGCGACAATCACAAATATTTATGATCGATTAAAAATTTAATAAACGTGGAAACTCCCGCTGCGTTTGCTGAATTACAATCGGTACATTTTCGCCGTGGTCCTAAATACGCGCATTGGCTAGAGCGCAATATGCGCGACAATTATACCTCCGCGAAAATTAGTGAATGTTGTTCAATACTACCATATGTTCAGACAATAATTTATGCTGTGTTCGCAAACACGAACCTTATGCTACCCCGACCCTTGGCAGCTAGGTGTTTAATACATCACAGACATGACACGAAGTCATTTGTAGTCACCATACAAACATTAATGTGAATCTTTTTTTTCAAATTTGTTTATTAATATTATACAAGAAAGTTGTCATTATAATTAAATGAAACAAACATCGAAGTCACTTGGTGGCAGTTATTTTTAAGAAATATACATGAAAGCATTTGGTAGTGGGTCTTCCAAGAAACTGTTACCATATATGTGTGAAATGTTAGAAATAGATATACTTCAGACAATAATACTTCGAAAATTGTCACAATTGCTAAACTTCGAGCAGCCATGGTTTAAGAAATAAAATTTATTTGTAGGAATGTGGAAGATGGACCTCCAAGAGAGTTGTTTGCCAAACATTTTTCACATTGGTAAATTAAGGTCAGAGAAGAATATTTTCAAAATAATGTATAATGTCTTGTCATAATTTCTATATCAGGAAAAACTGCCCTACGTTTGGGGCCACTTTTTATGATTTAAATTAATTTGAAGTTTGAAATTAAGTAACAGCTAAACAACGGAATATTCTGAGAACGTTTTCAAATCCATCTAGTGGTTTCAGAAGATTTTTAAAGTCATTTTTTTAGCTTTTGGTTGACATGGTAACTGGAGTGTTGTATCACCATTTTGAGGTTCTTTAGAGTAAATTATTTACAAGGTACGATGAGCAACGAACGATGTGCTTGGACAGTGTGTGACCACAATAACTATCCCTCTCACACTTCGTGAGTGGGTGAGATAAACTTGCAACGCATAAACTAAAAACCGACACCACAATATTCTTACTTAGCAAATTGTGCTAAAAGTACAATAACACAATAATAACATAATTTCAGTCACAAATCACTCGCACCTGATTTATATTAGATTATTGCAATATAAGAAACTGTAAACAATGTTGAATTAAATTTTCATGATCATGCGCTATTTAAGATGATGATTTATCATTTTATAACTTTGCAAAACACAATAACCAAATATTTAAAAGGTGTGTGTGTTTTGTGTTGTTTTTTCATATTTTTTTATTTTCTGCATCTTTCAGTATTTCAAATTATAATTATAACAAACATACATGTAACACGTAAAATACGATATTAATACAATATCAAAATACACCAATTAAACGTGTTGACATAGCCAACACATGCAATTCCTTTACACATATATGTAATGTAATTTTCATCATTTGGAGATTATTATACATCTAAACAATCAAATGGCCGTTACACTACCTAACGTTTTCATATAGCTGTATATATTGAAGGAAACTCCTGATTATATGCTAATAAATACAAGACACAATTCTGATTAACTATGTTATCTATGAAAACCACCCAAAACCACTGCATAAAGTAGCATTATAAATATTATAATACAATTACACAATACACTAATTGTATAAGCAGACGTATGCATTAAAATGTGTGTTTGTGCTATTTCTGTTTTGCTTTTGTAAGCACACATATATATGAGCATGATATTTGTTATTTTTTAATTGGAAAGTATTATACATTTAGAAAATTCCAAAGCTTACTATACTTAATGTTTGCACATACTTTAAGAAAATCTTGATTATTAGTACATAGCAAAAGTGCTAATTATCTATGCTAATAACGAAAACCAATGCAATGATTGCAATGGAATATACCGAATAATACGTTAAACATCGTATTGTTGATCAACAAGCGATACAACTATAAATGCTCATACACAATAACAAGAAGGCAAACTGTGCTCACCTAAACACTGAATGTCTGCAAAAAAATCATGTGTGCATTTTCATTTGAAAATATGGACCTAGCTACAATTGACATATGCGTGCGATTTACGCACTACTACAACTGGGTTCATCTAGACATCTACCACTGTACATTTCATAAGGAATCCCCTCAAGGTTTATATACATACATGTGTATGTCCCACTAACATATTAATTTCCAATAAAAGGTATTTTTCACGTTATACCGTCGCTCCAAACTCTATGTGTTCATTTTAATACTAAAATCTAAAATGATTTTTTTGTAATTTAGTCATTCTGTGCACGTACTAAATGACAACAATTGTAATAAACCTAAAGTATACAAGTCCTTTCTGCACTTATCAATAAAGTTTCTCAGAATAGGTACAATGAACTAAGTACATGCAGTAACATTGTAACAAACGTAGATGTACATTATAACCTTGCATAACTAATGTTGATACATTCAAATTAATGATTCTGGGTATCGCCACACTAAATAGTCTTCTATGTATAATAATGCATTATATTAACATGACCCACATCTACGGACTCATGTTTGAAAATATTAACAATAAACACAAATTCAACTTCAGAAGTTGATCGTGAAATGGTTCATGTCATTTACATAACAGTTTTATTGAAGACGAGAATATAACATCAATTTATAAAGAAATAAAAAAGGTTACTTTATATGTGCCATATCATCTTGAAGCAATGTACGTAAAACACTTATATGTAAACAATGAAGATACAAAATACTCCAGACATGTCTAATCTGGACATTAATGAATGTGTTTTTTCTGCATACAACTTTAATCCTGAAAACAAATGTTATTCATGAAAACAAAATCCAATCATGAAATAGATGCAGTTTATTTAAACAAGAGCGATAATAAAGGTATGCCTTTAATTTATTTTTTAAAGATAAATTATTTGTTTGTTATATTGAAGGAGATATTGAATTCCATATTATTCTGCTATAGTATCCTAAAGAACGCTTAAGATAGTTTTTATTTCGTATACGTATTAGCTTTAGGTCTCCCTTTTAAAAAAACGCAAATTATAGTGACCATTTTGTTATGTCGCATATATATGTTGGTGTTTGATTGTGAAACGCTTTAAAAACCATTACTGATTGGAAATATTGTATGCGTTTTTCAAGAAAAAACAAGTTAAGATATCTGAAGAGAGCTATTGAATTAGTGTTATATTTAATTTATTTAAGATATGCGTTAAGCAACGTTTTTGTATTTTGACTAATATATTAATTACAGTTTTTACAGCTGAGCTCCAAGTAATGCATGCATAGTCAAATATAGATGAGATAGAACAGTTTTCGCCTTTGAAGAGTCAAAAAAGGTATTATGTTTTGTAAAAGGAACATTCTTGATGATATCTTGGAACGTAATTTTCCAATGTGTATTTTCCAATATTATGCAGATTATATATAACATTGTCTAAAATGTATATATTTAGATTACGATTTGGTTGAACTTTATGGTTTGAGCCTAATACCATGCACGTCATTTTATTATAAGTGGATATATATCCATGGATTTTGTTTGACACCACTGTTGTACATTCGATACATTTGTCTGTAGGTTAGACTGAATAATTTGCAGGCTAGTTCTAGATTTGTGCAGAGTTGTATTATCAGCATCCATTTCAGTATTACATGTAAGGTTCAATGACAGTTCATTAACATACATTCGAAGAAAACAGGTCCTCAAATAGAGACATGGAAAATACCAGAGGTAATGTATTTGTGATTAGATATCACGTTTTCTTCTGGCAATACTATTAGTAAAGCACTACAACTTTATCCCGTACACAGTAATATCGAACAAACACGTAATACATGTATAACAAAATAAATTCAGTGGCATCCTATGCGGGCACAGAGCTACGTGGAACAATCACATACCCAATAATACTTTCCATTAGAAGGCATATTAAACCTAAAACGCTTTCACACAACACGTTTATGTATTGAAAATATCGAATTACATGGGCATCTCGACGGTATTTTGAACCAGTCGACTCACTCACCACGTGTATCCACGATGGCGTCAGTTTCATTAATGTCGGTATTGTGCTTTAAAAGCGTCGATGATATTCGTGTTACGAGCAAACGCACTGCCGCGGTTGAGCGACGAACTGTTCTATTCTTGAAACGGACCGTTTTAAGTCACCTATATCCTTCGCCATTTTGTCGATTGCTGAGAAAGATTTTAATTTAGAAATGCCCAATACCTGAAGAATTGTTGTTATAGGGGTAACCAAAACAACTGTGTCACTGTTCTTCTCCGTCACACCACCTTCAACAATTCCTATGCAAACGAGTTTTCCGTTGCTTGCTCTGATGAACACCGGCGATCCAGAATCACCAGGTGCTGCGAATTGCGTGTCAAAAGTTTTAACCATAAGTTGGTTATAAATGGGCATATCCAGCGATTCATCTTGCTCATTAGATATAGTAACCTTGGCGTAATTATGGTCGTCATTCGATGAAACAACTATGCCTCTAGTATATTCGGTGATACAGCCGAATTTATAGCAAGGTTCACGTTCTATTTTTGACTCAAAAGCGCTGCCAGATTCGAATTCGAGATCTAAAACAACCATCAACCACACAGAAATAGATTTAATAATATCAGAAATGCTATAAAACAATACATCAATGTCCGTGTTGAAGAAAAACATAACGGGAGATAAAACATGTTAGTGTAAAACAGTAAGTACAATCGCAAAACAACTCAGTCGATATATCATAAGATAAACTTCAATCGTAATTCTAAATAATGAAAGTGTTACCTAGCTTTGTTTTTCTGCCAGTGGGGAATTTTCCATTTATAGGCTTTCTTTCGGTTAGTTGTATAAGTGCAATGTCCAGTCCGGCTTCTTTATCGTTGCCTTCCTTGCAAACAACTTTCTTCAGAGTACCGATGACATTCGTTGGTTTAGGTTGGTATACTTTATTGTTATTTGCAGGACTTAAAGTTCCATTTTCACGTAAACATTTTCTCATCTCTGAAAGAGACAACACGACATGTCCACACGTTATTCCGCAAATACCGTCTTCACCATATTCAAAAAATACACCAAGGCTACCCGCCTGATCAGTGTGACGTTGAATTTGACATCCCATTTGGACATTGTCGTGAACCTCATCTGCATGACCGGCCAAAGGTATGCACACGCCTTCCCGGACATCTACGTGAACTCCATCATACTCTTTTTCAAACGGTTGCTCATCAATTGGAATGAATCCCTTTGCACGAACATACAATGCCATACGAGGTTCGTATTTGCTTTCATTTGAATCATTGTTTTCCAATGTATACTTGCATCCCCGTACGAAGCAAAGATATCGATGCTTCAGCATAAGATCTTTACCATTCTTTCTAATGGCACTTTTAAGTGTATCTGTAAATTCCTGTTTCGTCAGAAAATCATCCGGGCTCGTTTTTCCTCCGGTGTGGTGAAACTCCAGACTTTTTATTTCAATATCATATCCTAATTCTTTAAGTAATGTATTTGTGTCTTCTGTTTCTTTCTTGATAGTCACGACAAATACAACACGTTTAGTGTCACCAGTAGTGTAAGCTGGGTAAACATCGACAACATTTTTTACCTTAACAATCTCGTTACTAATTTTCCGACACCCGGCTTTAATTGTGCTGAAATTGTTTTCTCTTTCGTGACTGTTAAACAACTTTGATAGGTATTTTGTTGAAGGACAAACATTTGATTGCGGATTCCAGTTGTCTTCTTGGTTCATTTGTTCTTCTGAAAATAAAACATTGTCCCTAACATGTTCAAGGAGATTAATGAGTGTCTTAATTTATATTTAGTTGTGTCTAATTTGTTTGGGAAATACAATGTACGAATATAGTAGTAGCCATCGATGTGTCAAACACAACATTATCACAAGGTGGAATTGACAACACATAATAAAACCACAAGGTGGAGTTGACGGGACAACAAACTTGAGTTGATGGAACACTATATTTCCACAATTTGGAGTTGATTGAACAGCAGATTTCCATAAGGTGTAGTTGACGGGACACTATATTACCACAAGGTAGAGTTAATACGATACTTTAGTACCACAAGGTGGTGTTGACGAATATTATATTTCGACAAGGTGGAGTTGATTGAACATTATATTACCACTTGGTGGAGTTGACTGGACATTATATAACCAGAAGGTATAGTTGACGGAACACTTTATCTCAACAAAGTGTAATTTACAGGAAAATACATATTGCCATCTGGTTGAGTTATTCAAACAAAATATTACCTCAAGGAGGAATTCAACCACGTTGGAGTAGACGGGAAACTATAGTATCATACGGTGGAGTTGATAAGCCACTTTATTTACACAATGCGGGGTTGATAAGACACTATAATAACACTAAGTAGAGTTTATGGAATACTATATTACAACAAGATGGAGTTGACGGGTCATTATATTACCACAAGATCGAGTTAACAGGATACTGTTTTACCTCAGTGTGGGGTTGATACGACACTATACTACCATCAGGTTGAGTTGATCGAACACTATATTACAACAAGGTTGAATTGATAGAACACTGTATAACCAAAATAGATTTTGACGGGACACTATATCACCAAAAGGTATAGTTTATGGAACACTTGATTAAGAAGCGAAGAATCTGATATTGGATCACCACACTATGGAGTTGATGGAACTCGAAATTATTGAAGGCTACAGGCGATGAGACACTAGATTACCGGAACGTTGAGATTTTTACACGGTAGAGCTATGGACACAAACTATTATTAAACGGTGGACCTAATACTGTAGTATTACCAGATGGAAGTAATGGACACTAGATAACTACACGAATGAGATGATACAACATTTAATTACTAAAGGGTGAGTTGATGGTATACTATTCTATTACAAGTTGGAATTAGTTACTACACAGTTATACTAAAACTAAATTACAAGAAGGTTGGGTTGATTATGATGTAACACTAAACTTAATTATTACGAGGATGCGGTGATATAAAATTAAACTGAATTGTGACTGGTACTACATAGTGTATATGCGATTGGTACTACATAGTGTATTTGTGACTGGTACTACATAGTGTATATGTGATTGGTACTACATAGTGTACATGTGTCTGGTACTTCATAGTGTATATGCCATTGGTTCTACATAGTGTATAGGTGACTGGTACTACATAGTGTATAAGCGATTGGTACTACATAGTGTATATGAACCAGTACTTCATAGTGTATATGTGACTGGTACTACATAGTGTACATGTGATTGGTACTATATAGTGTACATGTGACTAGTACTACTTAGTGTACATGATACAGGTACTACAAAGGGTACATGTGACTGGTAGTACACAGTGTACATGTGACAGGTACTACATAATGGCTAACCCTTTGGGTCAAAAGTGCATATATGCACGGCATCTAAATATAGATGTAACTATACATCTATAATTGTCTAACAAAAATAATGGAACGCTCACCTGGAGGACTTCATCCGAAGACTAGTAAGGTTTTCATTGTTTGTGTTGGACAATACAAATTATATAAACATACATTGTATATAATTATGAATTTACTTCTATCAAGATTACGTGTCATGGATAAGGAATGCTGACTTTAAAAAATAAAAATAAAAACGTCGGAACGTATGGACAAACGAACACAACTATTTTAAGGTACTCGGGGTCTATGCTGATTTTAAACAGAAGAAATGCTAATTGAACAAACTACATAAAAACAATAATAGTTCACTGATCAGTTGCATGACTGACTAGATCCGAACGGCACATAACACTCACATACTAAATCAAAGTATACTCCTCCTATTGTATCAATATTTATCGTATATGTCACTGTGTGGTTTGAAACGTTACAAAAACAAACGTGTGCTCTTTTGTTGCATCCCTTCCTTTATGCGAAGTGTAGTATGCATATTTTCGAAGTCGACGATGCAATGTTAAAGGATTTATTCATTCTGTACTTCTATGTGAGAATTTCCACTACATTTAATCCGATGCTGAGAACATATTGGACAGGTCAAAAATTGGGTTAGACAGTTAGATAGCGATGCATGTGTTGTACCGCCAAGTGACATAATGCTAAATTAGGTACTATGTCCATAATATGGAACAGCAAATTACTACGTTTACAATTTGGCGGTGTTGGAAAACCAAATTAAAGCAAGACGGTTTTGATGGAACGAAGCATCATTGAACAGTTTTCCTGATCCTTTTACAAGGTGGCGATGATTGCGAAATATTTGTCTTTGGCTAGATTTTGTTTACCAAAATAAATGGGTAGTACATAGTCAGCGTATAGTTGCGACGGTTACTAGGACCATGAAGCCATCGTTGTTATCAGACAGTTAAACCGCTAGCAATCACCAATATTTGAACGTTTCTTATTGTGTGTTTACTGTAATAATGGACTGCTATCAAGAAAATAGGATAATTATAGTCTTCCAACAAAGTTCAACTTGATTGTTAAGAGCAGCTTTTGTGTACGCTACTTAATATCAATACTGTATTAAATTAATGCTATAAATTTACCTAATGCATACCCTTCAGCCCGTTTCTGACCACGGCCATATTTTGCATGTGTACCTTAATATAAACAAGCGGTTGATTTATACCAATATTAAGGAAAGAAGACAGGGTCAATGTGACGATTTCCAGAAAAAAAAACACGCTTTTTACCCGAACTACAATATGTGCAGATGACATACTATTTTTATAGTATTTTGTAGAAGATAAAACATTTGATTGCGAATTCCAGTTGACTTCATTGATCATTTGTTCTTCTGAAAATAAAACATATTCCTTAAAATGATCAAGGAGATTAATGAGTATCTTAATTAATATTTAGTTGTGTCTTATTCGTTGGGGAAATACCATATAAAAATTTAGTAATTGCTATCGATGTGTCTAACACAAGAGTATCACAAGGTGGACTTGATAGAACACTGTTTAACCATCTGGTGGAGTTATAGGAGCTCTGTATTATTACAAGTTGGAGCTGACGTGAAACTCTATTGTCAAATGTGAAGTTGATGCGGCATTATATTATCAAAAATGGGAAATTGACAGCACATAACAAAACCACAAGGCGGAGTTAACGGGACACATTACAACAAACTTGAGGTGTTGGAACTCTTTATTTCCACAATGTGGAGTTGATTGAACAGTAATTTTCAACAAGATTTAGTTGACGGGACACTAGTTTACAACAAGGTAGAATTAATACGATACTTAGGTATCACAAGGTGGAGTTGACGAATACTCTATTTCGACAAGGTGGAGTTGATTGAACATTGTATTACAACTTTTTGGAGTTGACTGGACATTATATAACAATAAAATATAGTTGACGGAACACTTTATTACTCCAAGGTGTAATTTACAGGAATATACATATTGCCATATGGTTGAGTTATTCAAACAAAATATTACCTCTTTATAATAATCCACTTTATTTACACAAGGCGGGGTTGATAAGACACTATAATAACACAAAGTAGAGTGTATGAAATACTATATTACTACACGATGGAGTTCACGGGACATTATATTACCACTAGATCGAGTTAATAAGACATTGTTTTGCCACAATGTGGGGTTAATGAGACACTAAACAATTACCAGGTTGAGTAGATGAAACACTATATTACAACAAGGTTGAATTGATAGATTACTTTTTGACGGGACACTAAATCACCAAAGGTTATAGTTTATGGAGAACTTGATTAAGAAGCGAAAACTCTGATATTGGATCACCACAATATGGAGTTGATGGAACTCGAGATTATTGCAGGCTAGTGGCGATGAGACACTAGATTACCAGAAAGACACAAAATATTATTAAACGGTGGAGTTAATACTGTAGTATTACCAGATGGAAGTAAAGGACACTAGATAACTACACGATTGAGATGATACAACACTTAATTTAGTGTTTTATCCAGACCATTAGTGCGCGGCGCGGCGCCATGCCCCTTTTTTGAAGCGCCGCTTTGCCCTTTTCGAAGGCAAAAGCCGCCACTCGCCCTAATCGATAACGGTCTTAATTGCCTGTTGACCACTGTTATCGGCACTATGTCTGCGAAAAGGGCACCCGCTGTTTACTGGTAATGTCGCTCTGACTGTGCTCGGTTAATTGCATACAGGCCTTTCTAATCGATTTGATTAAATCGATAACTGTGCTCGATTTAATGCCGACACACGTTTCTAAGCGATTTGATTTAAGCGATTACTGTACTAATGATTGTCAACCTGATTCGTAATTCGACTAAAGTCGTGACAGTTAGACCTAATTGATGATGCGTATACGATTAACATAATCATACTTAACGTCAACTCTTTGAATGGACATTCCCCCTCTCACTATCCGTGTTCGTTACAGAATGATTTTTTGAATTAATACGAATCATTATTTCAATTGACACACACTTTTAGCACTGCGAAAATGTAACATAACAAATACTGACACCTGAAAACTGGACTTAGAGTACGTATGTGTAGAAACTAATATATATTTAGGTGATATATTATTGTTTATTTAAATGTACTTAATACATTGACGAAACCTTTAGTAACTTAACGTCGGGTCAAATACCGGTAGTGGGGTTCTCTGTCTAGATACTTGAGTTGTGAAAGGGAACCAAATTGTATATAGGTATGCGTGTCAAATATGACTTACCTGTCAACACATTTTGGGCCCCAAATGTCAAAAAAGTATGGCCCCTACAAACTATTCCCGGACGTGTCATTTAAGAAGGTCCCACACAGAATTGTTCAGTTTGCAATTTTTGTATATTGTTGTGGTATTTGTGTGTTCAATCGTCGGACAATAATTCGTGAACAAGTTTTTTTTTATTAACTTGTTGCTTATATTGGTGAAAGACGGATAATGCCGTCGTGCAAACCTTGGTTGGCACAAAGTCAGAAGGATTATGTAGAAGTGGCAAAAATACCATTAGTTTATTAAAATGCGTGCAGAGGACAGACGGAACTGAAAGGTAATTATATAATTGCTACGACTCTTTAGGTTTGTAAATTTAAAGTATCGATCTATAATTTCTAAGAATATAATTATGTGATCCACAGAACTTGCTTCCTAAATTTCTCAGTACTTTACGGACAATCAAGTTTATATTAAAACACGCCGCGTACTACTCACGTTACATACAGAGAATTACATAAAATGAACGCGTTCGGCAGATATACAACAAACAAGATGTTTTCTCGTTGGTTTAATCCTTGTGAATATTGAATATTGCTTGTGCCAAACTTGTATTTGGTACACGAGTGTGACAAATTGCTTGTATATGTGTTTTTATATATAATATGTGTATATGTATATTTTGATACCCATAACCAATACACTGGATCACATGTGCCCTTTTAAAAGGCCCTTTTTGAATACAATGCGCCATGCCCCTCTGCCTTCCTGGATAAAACACTAGTATTACATAGCATACCTGGATCATCTTTTTGTAAATGCCGTTTTTTGCCACTTTTTTCTTTGGAAGTTGTACCTGAAACAAATCATTTAACTTGATCTGCCATGGTAGATCATGACTGGGTGATGAAATAATGACAAACTGAATTGCTGTGGTGAAGAAACACCAACATGTTGTTAATGGGGTCGTAAATTGCAAAAACCTTGTTTAAGGAACACTTAATTATTTCAATGACGCGGTGGATCGTTAATTATTAGGGAAGTGACAAAACATTGCATTAAAACAACATTGTGTTGATGGAACATCATATAATTATAATGTAATGTTGGTGGTTTTCGAAAAATTCAGGTTGGTAGAGACGGACCACCGAATTAATTGCTTTGTACGACATGTACTATCAAGTGTAATAATCAGTTCACATACTTCGCTTTCATAGATGACATACAGCGAACTGACGGATTTCGAATAGTTTCCTGGAAGATTTTGAAATAGGATATCTTTATGTGATATTTTTTATCACATAGTACGAATAATTATCCCCTCTTTACATTGATCGTTAAAACAATGTGAGATGCTACCGTTGCTTTTTGATGAAAACATGACGAACTGACCCTAAGAACTAGGCTTCGTAGAATGGCAACATCCAATCGGTTTGTGACGTTTTCAAGAAAACACAACGGCGATTTTGCATGATCATAGAACATGGGGGTAAGACCTTTGTACTTTGCTCCTCCTATCTTTTACAAATATGTCTTCTACTTCTATTTAAGCCATGAAAACCATTATTACACGAAAGACCGCAGTATGCCAACTTTAAGATACGTGCACATTGATATCCACCCTAGTCCAGGAAAATAACAGCACATGGATATGTCATTCATGCATATAAATACATTAAACTTGACGTTGATATTATCACAGGCATCATGATATTACTGTTACTAATTGAACCCGATTGTAACAATTTTGTTCCCTGTACTGTAGAACTGGTTTTATTCACGTGGGTTTTATTTTTGCTAACATTAGCAATTTTATTTCCACGCGAATTCAGAACCATCCCGAATACATGTGTATATTAGAATGCCCGAATGTTAAAATCCGAAAATATGTTATTTTTATTTCGTACTGTACCATTTGGTAGTCAGTCCAATTATGTTATCATAAGCAATTTATATCAACGAAATAGGTTTGGAAATGTGTGTGAAAACAGCATATTGTTACTGTGCTTTGTCATTTTTCACTCTTAGCCATTATATAAAAAAACACTTGCATAAAAGCAATGATCGACTCATTGGCAACTGACACGGTACTACTGGTAACCACTTGGTACAATAACGCTAGCAGTAGTCAACATTATGTTTCCTTCATGGTAGTGTAACGCTAGTAGCAGTCGATATAAGTTTGTTAAGGTTAGTATACCTTTATTTTTGAATTTGCGTCAGGACAATGATACGAATTCAAGAACACTCGTGCTGATGTATAACCACAATTTGATTTGATGAAACATTTTAGTATATGTGATTGACTACACGATTTTAATGCCATAGAGACGACAAGTAACAGGTACAGGATGAATGAGATAGAGCACAAGCATACATAATGGAGATGTACTAACACTGGATTGCTACAAGGCGGATGCAAAATCTTTCTAGATTACACCAAGAAAGTGGTCATTGAATATCGGGTACATACACTGTGTGTGTGATGGAATTAAATACTACAATACCACATGCCTAGAACAATGTGGAGAGGTTTGAAAGTTAAATTACATGTTGACGATGGATGCGATTGGATACTACATTAATACAGTGCGCATGTGAATGTAAAGTAGATTACCACTGCTTGTTGGTGATGAATACTTGTTTACTACTAGCAAGTAGTGGTTGCACCTTATATTTCTACTTGGTGGAGGTGGATGCGATTGAAAGATATATACACTTAACACAAGCTAATTAATATAATACTAGATTCCTATGTGTACCCATACATGGTGGTGATTACTACCAGTTGGCGGTGATGGAACAACACTATGGTTGGGATGAAACACTATATTAACTCATGACACTCTCGATTAATGTTAAGATTCATATATGTTTGTAATACAATGAGACCTATTAATGTGAATAAACGGAAATTATCTACATCAGTTAGGATGCTTTTGTTGCATCAAAACATAACATACCATACCCATAACTTGTTGACGGTTTACAATATGGTTTTGCATTTGACTGTCCATCTGAAACGAAATATGTTGCACTAAAATCGACATAAATAAGGTTCATGTGTATACCACAGCACATTTGACATTATTGTGTGTTGATATGTCTTTCCCCTCCAAATCGAACTAGCAAAGACATATCTTGATAAAAAGTAAGTATGATTTCAATCGTTGATTATTTACGAAAGAAGCATATACAATAGATAAATGTACATATAATGTACATAACACTATTCCTTACATGCTTAATTCGTTGGTGCAGCATTTAATCATAACAATATGGCAATGAAAGTGGTTTTGAATTATAACGAGGTCGAAGAACACGCAACGAATCATAACGAATTGGCCGCGAAAGAACACGAAACTGAATCATTCAAACCGGTAGTGATAGAACACTGATACTAAATAACTACAACCGTGGCGCAGATGGAACACTAAACTGAATACTTACTGTGCGATATGGCAACGATGGAACATATAATTTAAAAAATACTAGTTGGCGTTGATTGAACACTAATCTAAATTATTACTAGATGTGTGTAAATAATGTAAAGGCTGTGATGTTCATCATCTGAACGCATTTGATTGTGTTTTGAAATAAGAAAAATATAGATCATGTTATAGTAAACTAGTGTATCCAATTATCAACATACATAATGTATGTTGATAATTGGATACACTAGTTTAGTAAATCGAAACAATAGACATAGAAGGAAATATTGCCATATATCTTTTAGATATAGGACTGTTTGTCGGTCGATACCATCCAGTAATAATACCACCTCATGCATGAATGGCATCTACTTGTATGTTTGCACTAAATTTAGTACGTGGCTGTTAAATAAGCCATTTAACAATGTTTAACCTATTATAAATTCAATTAAACTCGTTGATTCGTGTCAGATATATTGAGTATGCACATATATTCTTTACATACAAGATTCTCGTCTTTTTATGGACTGGCAAACTGTAATTAAACAAAATGCACGTTCTATGAATATAATTTTATACACACATCAACACATACGATTATTGAACGATATACATAAAAATACAACGATACTTTTTTCCCATTAACACAACAATTCCCAATGTCAAATACTAGTATGAAGACGCAAATGGTATTTGAAAACAATGTTACAAAGCATGTGTAATGCATAAATGTGACCGACTGTAGTGAATTAAAAATATAGAAAACACTTCAAAACATCATAGTGAATCATTAATTGTCGTATCGTTTATGCAAATTATAAATGACACAATACTATGTCGCCTTTTCAAGACAGCAAATCGAGCAGTTGATGATTTGGGTTTTAAAATGTTACAATTATTTGTCAAACTTTCAAATCACAGATTCTAAGAGTGTTTCAAGACAGTTCATAGATAGCCGCTTCTCACCGCGTCTTTTTACAGAATTGTCACCTGAAATCAAACGAGATCATCCAGGGATTTCGTGATATCAAATAGTGCTTTCGTTGTCTTGTTTTTTGAACCGGAATTTGTGGTGATTCCCTTTAGATGTACATTATGTCGATGAAAATTGTCATAACATTTCAAAATAAATGTATAATAATAATCTAATTTATTTCAAAATATAATGGTTCAGTATATAGCCAACAGTATACACAGCCATAATTTAGATAGCGATATGGATACAACATGTTTATTTCGATTATGTGTATTATTAATATCACTTAAAAGGGAAATGTCCCTTTACATGTAAATGGACTACATCTGCAAAAGGGCACCATGTGGGGGCGGTGCAACTTATAAATATCCTGAAACTTATATATCAACATCAGCATATAATAAAGATTACTTTGATGCACAAACAATATAAATAGGCTCACGGGACCGGTTGCTCAATCTCTATTTATTGCTTTATCGATGCTTGTTTACTTACTTGTATGCACATGTCGCGGTAATAAAATAATTACTTACTTACTTACAAAAAAAACACAATATGCGCATCCTGAGCAAAATCATTATATATAATTAGATCGTGTTAATTTGGTCCGTTCCTATACACTTCGACGTCAACATTGTAGATTCTATAACCATAGTCTGCATTCCCATCCACCCACCCATGAAGAGTTATTTATGTGTTTAATAGTGTTTTCTGTATTTCCAGATTAATTGTCATCCATTAGCTGTTGTTGAGGACGGTGCCTGGTACCGGACGCCTGGAATAAAGCGATGTTATTTTTTGCTTGCCGACAGCTCAAATGATTTCAGATGTAAAAATCTGCACGAGATTTTTGTGCTTTAACTCTGATTTGTCAGTCTATTTATAAATTGACCAAACATGTTTACTACCTCATTACATATCACACAAATGTTTAAACGAACGATACTTAATATATTTATACACAGAAACCCTTGATACATCATTTTCCTGCAGAATATAATTTTAAATCGCCATAGTCTAATGAAATGTACGTGCGTTGTAAACAGTGAAATACGTGCAATGAGTCCATCTGAATTGTATTGTTCCTTTAAGTTTGGAATAGTTTACAATCTATATGTTTGTTTCAGAGTCTTCCTCCTATGAGGTTTTGTGATGATTGTTATTTGATCAAAACTAAACTGGGTCATTGGATCTTTTATCGCGTGTATATGTTGTATAGATTAAAAGCATTTTCAAAGCAGCAAACATGAATTAGAATGCATGTGTATTGACATCAGTAGTCTACAACTTGGGCAGACGCGATTCTTTCTTCCATTTAGTTGTTCGCAGAACAACTATAGGTACCGCTTCTAAAATCCGAAGGCTGTTATCGCTATGATTTTAACTCATTTATTGTTACGCGAAACTAAGAAGTGCCATTTTGAAATATATCATGAACGTTTCCCAAATGCATCCATCGTGTTGATGAATAATGTGATTAGAACATAATGTGTTTAAAACAAACTAAAAACAGTCGGGTATTTCACAGCTTTTAGTATAGGATGAAAGTTTGATACTACAAATCGCGGAAAAAAATAGTGCACTAGGCAGCGTTCGAAGTTATTGATAAATAGTTTATTTGGATCACGAGCCAAGTAGAATCAGGGAATTATTATAGTCCTAACATATTCATCTCGCTTATTGTCGATGCAATTAAAGGTTTTTATTTACGGCATATTTAAAACGTATAACGTTTCATTTTATCATGAATTAAAACAAAAATACCGGGTCACGAAGCCGGCCGAGAAGAAACATAGACATTCTAATCCTAACCTTATTGCCTTGTTATCGCCGATTCTCACGTAAATATTATTTGTTGAGTGGGGTATTTATTAGTTTATTACAATTATTTTATTACTTATTGTCGTAATAATAATAATAATAATAATAATAATAATAATCATCATCATCATCATCATCATAATCATCATCATCGTCATCATCATCATCATCATCGTCATCATAATCATGATCATCATAAGAGCGAAATGAAATTCAGTTTGACGGTAATTAGGCAGTTCAGGTACGAGCAATAGCGGTCAATTACACTTATAAAAAAATTACACTCGATTTGGGAATAGGCTCTATGGCCGAGTGGTTAACGTGTTAGACTCTCACGCCGGAGGACGGGGTTCGATCCCTATGAGAGTCAGGATTTTTCTTTATCATATTTGTTTATTTTAATTTTGTTTCACAGAATGTAAGGGTTTGCTACTTCAGATGCTTTATAAATTGTAAAAGCAGACATTTCTAAAATATAATATATCATTATGTGAGTAACTACCTTCAAGCATTTAAATACACGTTTACTAACATATATGGTTCAAAAGCGTGTAGTTACATTCATAATAATATTACATATTTTTCATATTTAGCATATTGTTTGTTTTTAAGGTTTAAATTGAGAATTGTTTAACGCCATAGTTATTTCTCTTCGACTAAATAGTAAATAAAAATGTAATGCCATAATGTCGGAATGTCATTAAGATAATACTGTTTGTAGACCTAAGAAAGGCCCTGATAGTGTACACCGGACAAAATGTTAGGCTCATCCAGTTTCTTGTCCGGCACTATTTTTCATTTTCAATTGAAAGCTGTTTGACAGGCCTTATATTTAATTTGTACATAGTATAGTTAGCTGTTGTAAGCGGCTGTCTAGTGTTCACACCTGTTAACGTTTTAGTTAGTGGCGTACGTTTTAAAATGAACCTCATTTCATCAGCTGCACATTTGATACAATTCAAAACGGCATTATTTAGAGACAAAAACTACACATGTACATTGATTGAACATTATACTACCACTTGGTGGTGTTGACTGGACATTATATAACCAGAATGTATAGTTGACGGAACACTGTATTACCACAAGGAGTAATTTACAGGAAAATACATATTGCCATCTGGTTGAGTTATTCAAACAAAATATTACGTTAAAGAGGAATTCACGGGACACGTTGGAGTAGACTGGAAACTATAGTATCATACTGTGGAGTTGATAAGCCACTTTATTTACACAAGACGGGGTTGATAAGACACTATACTAATGCAAAGTAGTTTTTATGGGATACTATATTACTACACCATGGAGTTGACGGGACATTATATAAGGTTGACTTGATAGAACACTGTATAACCAAAATATTTTTTTACGGAACACTATATCACGAAAGGTATAGTTTATGGAACACTTGATTAAGAAGCGAAAAATCTGATATTGGCTCACCACAATATGGAGTAGATGGAACTCGAGTTTATTGCAGGCTAGGGGCGATGAGACACTAGATTACCAGAAGGTGGATATTTGTACACAATAGAGCTATGGACACAAACTATTATTAAACGGTGGAGCTAATACTGTAGTATTACCAGATGGAAGTAATGAACACTAGAAAACTACACGATTGAGATTATACAACACTTAATTACTAAAGTGTGAGTTGATGGTAAACTATTCTATTACAAGTTGAAATTAGTTACTACACAGTTATACTAAAACTAAATTACAAGAAGATTGGGTTGATTAAGATGTAACACTAAACTTAATTATTACGAGGATGCGGTGATATAAAATTAAACTGAATTGTGACTGGTACTACATAGTGTATATGCGATTGGTACTACATAGTGTATTTGTGACTGGTACTACATAGTGTATATGTGATTGGTACTACATAGTGTACATGTGTCTGGTACTTCATAGTGTATATGCGATTGGTTCTACATACTGTATATGTGACTGGTACTACATAGTGTATAAGCGATTGGTACTACAAAGTGTATATGACCCAGTACTACATAGTGTATATGTGACTGGCACTACATAATGTACATGTGCTTGGTACTAGATAGTGTACATGTGACTGGTACTACTTAGTGTACATGATACAGGTACTACAAAGGGTACATGTGACTGGTAGTACACAGTGTACATGTGACAGGTACTACATTATGGCTTACCCTTTGGGTTAAAAGTGCATATATGCACGGCAGCTAAATAAAGATGTAACTGTTGTTATAAAATTGTGACCGCAGTTACAACTTTATGACTGCAGTCATACATTTAAAACACCAGTTACATTTACAGATATAACTGCAGGTACAATTTATACCGAAAGTTAAAAAATTTCATAACAGTTTTCATAAAATTGTAACTGCAGTTACACTTTTTCTGATTCATTTATGTATACAATATTTATTTTTTAAGTATTTTCATAATTTAAAAATGTATATTTAAATAAATAAAAACACTTTTGACAAAGAAGCATTATATAAGACTTGTTTCTTTTAAGTATCGCGAGCAGTTCACTTTAAGCTGCTCATATACATCAGAAAATTATTTTTCTGCTTGTGTCATATCTGTTTTCAAATCATTTCTTTGAATTGCGAGTAGACTGTAAATGCTTGGAGTTAAAAATACTGATGAGGAGCGATGAACAGCCAGTTCCTTTTCTTAACTTCTATTCTTTGTATTACTATACCATCAAATCTATTCAATCGATTGCCATGGCTATGATCTCAGAGTGTACAACATTAAAAATAGCAAACATCTTATTGCAATAGAACATTTACAAAAACTGTGTGTCATATACAATGCATTTTAATATACATTTAATTGTCTAACACACAAATTGGAAAGCTTACCTGGAGGACTTCATCCGAAGACTAGTAAAGTTTTCATTATTTGTGTTGGACAATACAAATTATATAAACATACATTGTATATAATTATGAGTTTACTTCCATCAAGATTACGTGTCATGGATAAGGAATGCTGACTTTAAAAAATAAAAATAAAAATGTCGGAACGATAGCTCATGTTGTCCCTTTTCCATAACGTATGCACAAACGAACAAAACTATTTTAAGGTATTCGGGGTCTATGCTGATTATAAAAAGAAGAAATGCTAATTGAACAAACTACATAAAAACAATAATAGTTCACTGATCAGTTGCATGACTGACTAGATCCCAACGGCACATAACACACACATACTAAATCAAAGTATACTCCTCCTATTATACCAATATATATCGTATACGTCACTGTGTGGTTTGAAACGTTACAAAAATAAACGTGTGCTCTTTTGTTGCATCCCTTCCTTTATGCGAAGTGTAGTATGCATATTTTGAAAGTCGACGATGCAATTTTAAAGGATTTATTGATTCTGTACTTCTATTTGAGAATTTTCACTACATTTAATCCGATGTTGAGAACATATTGGACAGGTCAAAAATTGGGTTAGACAGTTAGATAGCGATGCATATGTTGTACCGCCAAGTGACATAATGCTAAATTAGGTACTATGTCCATAATATGAAACAGCAAATTACTACGTTTACAATTTGGCGGTGTTGAAAAACCAAATTAAAGCAAGATGGCGTTGATGGAACGAAGCATCATTGAACAGTGTTCCTGATCCTTTTACAAGGTGGCGATGATTAAGAAATATGTGTCTTTGGCTAGATTGTGTTTACCAAAATACATGGGTAATACATAGTTAGCGTATAGTTGCGACGGTTACTAGGACCATGACGCCATCGTTGTTATCAGACAGTTAAACCGCTAGCAATCACCAATAATTGAACGTTACTTATTGTGTGTTTACTGTAATAATGGACTGCTATCAAGAAAATAGGATAATTATAGCCTTCCAACTTGATTGTTAAGAGCAGCTTTTGTGTACGCTACTTAATATCCATACTGTATTAAATTAATGCTATAAATTTACCTAATGCATACCCTTCAGCCCGTTTCTGACCACGGCCATATTTTGCATGTTTACCTTAAAATAAACAACCGGTTGATTTATGCAAAATTAAAGAAAGAAGACTGGGTCAATGTGACGATTTCCAGAAAAAAGCACGCTTTTTACCCGAACTACAATATGTGCAGATGACATATTATTTTTATAGTATTTTGTAGAAGGTAAAACATTTGATTGCGAATTCCAGTTGACTTCTTTGATCATTCATTCTTTTGAAAATAAAACATATTCGTTAACATGATCAAGGAGATTAATGAGTATCTTAATTTATATTTAGTTGTGTCTTATTCGTTTGGGAAATACAATGTAACTTTTTAGTAATTGCCATCGATGCGTCTAACACAAGAGTATCACAAGGTGGACTTGATAGAACACTGTATAACCACCTGGTGGAGATATAGGAGCTCTGTATTATTACAAGTTGGAGCTGACGTGAAACTCTCTTGTCAAATGTGAAGTTGATGCGGCATTCTATTATCAAAAAATGTGAAATAGACACCACATAACAAAACCACAAGGCGGAGTTGACGGGAAACATTACAACAAACTTGAGGTGTTGGAACTCTTTATTTCCACAATGTGGAGTTGATTGAACAGTAATTTTCAACAAAATGTAGTTGACGGGACACTAGTGTACCACAAGGCAGAGATAATAAGATACTTAGGAACCACAAGGTGTAGTTGACGAATACTATATTTCGACAAGGTGGAGTTGATTGAACATTATATTTCAACTTGGTGGAGTTGACTGGACATTATATAACAATACAATATAGTTGACGGAACACTTTAGTACCCCAAGGTGTAATTTACAGGAAAATACATATTGCCATCTGGTTGAGTTATTCAAACAAAATATTACCTCAAGGAGAAATTCACGGGAGTAGACGGGAAACTATAGTATCATACGGTGGAGTTAATAATCCACTTTATTTACACAAGGCTGGGTTGATAAGACACTATAATAACACAAGGTAGAGTGTATGAAATACTATATTACTACACGATGGAGTTTACGGGACATTATATTACCACTAGATCGAGTTAATAAGACACTGTTTTACCACAATGTGGGGTTAATGAGACACTAAACAATTACCAGGTTGAGTCGATGGAACACTATATTACAACAAGGTTAAATTGATATATTACTGTATAACCAAAATACTTTTTGACGGGACACTAAATCACCTAAAGTTATAGTTTATGGAGAACTTGATTAAGAAGCGAAAATTCTGATATTGGATCACCACAATATGGAGTTGATGGAACTCGATATTATTGCAGGCTAGAGGCTATGATGCACTAGATTACCAGAAAGACACAAAATATTATTAAACGGTGGAGCTAATACTGTAGTATTACCAGATGCAAGTAAAGGACACTAGATAACTACACGATTGAGATGATACAACACTTAATTTAGTGTTTTATCCAGGCCCATTTTGCGCGGCGCGGCGCCATGCCCCTTTTTTGAAGCGGCACTTTGCGCTTTTGAAGGCAAAAGCCGCCACTCGCCCTAATCGATAACGATCTTAATTGCCTGTTGACCACTGTTATCGGCCCTATGTCTGCGAAAAGGGCACCCGCTGTTTACTGGTAATGTCGCTCTGACTGTGCTTGGTTAATTGCATACATGCATTTCTAATCGATTTGATTAAATCGATAACTGTGCTCGATTTAATGCCGACACACGTTTCTAAGCGATTTGATTTAAGCGATTACTGTACTAATGATTGTCAACCTGATTCCTAATTCGACTAACGTCGTGACAGTTAGACCTAATTGATGATGCGTATACGATTAACATAATGATACTTAACGTCAACTCTTTGATTGGACATTCCCTCTCTCACTATCCGTGTTGGTTACGGATTGATTTTTTGAATTAATACGAATCATTATTTCAATTGACACACACTTTTAGCACTGCGAAAATGTAACATAACAAATACTGACACCTGATAAATGGACAAATAGTACGTATGTGTAGAAACTAATATATATTTAGGTGATATATTATTGTTTATTTAAATGTACTTAATAAATTGACGAAAACTGTAGTAACTTAACTTCGGGTCAAATACCGGTAGTGGGGTTCTCTGTCTAGAGACTTGAGTTGTGAAAGGGAACCAAGTTGTATATAGGTATGCGTGTCAAATATGACTTACCTGTCATCACCTTTTGGGCCCCAAATGTCAAAAAATACTGGCCCCTACAAACTATTCCCGGACGTGTCATTTAAGATGGCCCCACACAGAATTTTTCATTTTGCAATTTTTGTATATTGTTGTTGTATTTGTGTGTTAAATCGTCGGACAATAATTCGTGAACAAATTTTTTTGATTAACTTGTTGCTTATATTTGTGAAAAACGGAAAATGACGTCGTGCAAACCTAGGTTGGCACAAATTCAGAAGGATTATGTAGAAGTGGCAAAACTACCATTAGTTTACTTAAATTTGTGCAGAGGACAGACGGAACTGAAAGGTAATTATATAATTGCTACAAGTCTTTTGGTTTGTAATTTTAAAGTATCGATCTATAATTTCTAAGAATATAATTATGTGATCCACAGAACTTGCTTCCTAAATTTCTCAGTACTTTACGGACAATCAAGTTTATATTAAAACACGCCGCGTACTACTCACGTTACATACAGAGAATTACATAAAATGAACGCGTTCGGCAGATATACAACAAACAAGATGTTTTCTCGTTAGTTTAATCAGTGTGAATATTGAATATTGCTTGTGTCAAACTCGTATTTGGTACACGAGTGTGACAAATTGCTTGTATATGTGTTTTTATATATAATATGTGTATACATAAATATTATACCCATAACTAATACACTGGATCACATGTGCCCTTTTAAAAGGCCCTTTTTGAATATAATGCGCCATGCCCCTCTGCCTTCCTGAATAAAACACTAGTATTACATAGCATACCTGGACCATCTATTTGTAAATACCACTTTTTCTTTGGAAGTTGTACCTGAAACAAACCACTTAACTTGATCTGCCATGGTAGATCATGACTGGGTGATGAAATAATGACAAACTGAATTGCTGTGGTGAAGAAACACCAACATGTTGTTAATGGGTCGTAAATTGCAAAAGCCTTGTTTAAGGAATACTTAATTATTTCAATGACGCGGTGGATCGTTTATTATTAGGGAGTGTGACAAAACATAGCATTAAAACAACATTGTGTTGATGGAACATCATATAATTATAATGTAATGTTGGTGGATTTCGAATAATTACAGGTTGGTAGAGACGGACCACGGAATTAATTGCTTTGTACGACATGTCCTATCAAGGGTAATAATCAGTTCACATACTTCGCTTTCATAGTTGACATACAGCGAACTGACGGATTTCGAATAGTTTCATGGAAGATTTTGAAATAGGATATCTGTATGTGACATTTTTTTTATCACATAGTACGACTAATTATCCCCTCTTTACATTGATCGTTAACACAATGTGAGATGCTACTGCTGCTTTTTGTTGAAATCACGACGAACTGACCCTAAGAACTTGGCTTCGATGAATGGCAACATCCAATCGATTTGTGACGTTTTCAAGAAAACACAACGGCGAATTTGCATGATCATAGAACATGGGGGTAAGACCTTTGTACTTTGCTCCTCCTATCTTTTACAAATATGTCTTCTACTTCTATTTAAGCCATGAAAACCATTATTAAACGAAAGACCGCAGTATGCCAACTTTAAGATACGTGCACATTGATATCCACCCTAGTCCAGGAAAATAGCAGCACATGGATATGTCATTCATGCATATAAATACATTAAACTTGACGTTGATATTATCACAGGCATCATGATATTACTGTTACTAATTGAACCCATTGTAACAATTTTGTTCCCTGTACTGTAGAACTGGTTTTATTCGCGTGGGTTTTATTTTTGCTAACATTAGCAATTTTATTTCCACGCGAATTCAGAACCATCCCGAATACATGTGTATTTTAAAATGCCCGAATGTTAAAATCCGAAAATAAGTTATTTTTATTTCGTAATGTACCATTCGGTAGTCAGTCCAATTATGTTATCATAAGCAATTTATATCAACGAAATAGGTGTGGAAATGTGTGTGAAAACAGCATATTGTTACTGTGCTTTGTCGTTTTTCACTCTTAGCCATTATATAAAAAAACACTTGCATAAAAGCAATGATCGACTCATTGGCAACTGACACGGTACTACTAGTAACCACTTGGTCCAATAACGCTTGCAGTAGTCAACATTATGTTTCCTTCATGGTAGTGTAACGCTAGTAGCAGTCGATATAATTTTGTTAAGGTTAGTATACCTTCACTTTTGAATTTGCGTCAGGACAATAATGCGAATTCAAGAACACTCGTGCTGATGTATAACCGCAATTTGATTTGATGAAACATTTTAGTATATGTGATTGACTACACGATTTTAATGCCATAGAGACGACAAGTAACAGGTACAGGATGAATGAGATAGAGCACAAGCATACATAATGGAGATGAACTAACACTGGATTGCTACAAGGCGGATGCAAAATCTCTAGATTACACCAAGAAAGTGGTTATTGAATATCGGGTACATACACTGTGTGTGTGATGGAATTAAATACTACAATACCACATGCCTAGAACAATGTGGAGAGGTTTGAAATTTAAATTAAATGTTACGATGGATGCGATTTTACACTAGATTAATACAGTGAGCATGCGAATTTAAAGTAGATTACCACTGCTTGTTGGTGATGAACATTTGTTTACTACTAGCAAGTAATGGTTGCACCTTATATTTCTACTTGGTGGATGCGATTGGAAGATAGATTCACTTAACACAAGCTAATTAATATAATATTAGATTCCTATGTGTACCCGTACTTGGTTGTGGTGATTTAACGCTAACTACTACCAGTTGGCGGTGATGGAACAATACTATGATTGGCATGAAATACTAAATTAACTCATGGCTGTGTTGATTAATTTAAACATTCATATTCGTTTGTAATACAATAAAACCTATTTATGTGAATAAACGGAAATTATCTAATTTATTTAGGATGCTTTTGTTGCATCAATACATAACATACCATTCGCATAACGGTTTACAATATGCTTTTGCCTTTGACTGTGTATCTGAAACGAAATATGTTGCACTCTAATCGACATACATAATGTTCATTTGTATAACACATGAAGAACATTAGACTTTATTGTGTGTTGATATGCCTTTGCCCTCCAAATCGAATTAGCAAAGATATATATTAATAAAAAGTAAGTATGATTTCAATTATTGATTATTTACGAAAGAAGCATATAAAACAGATAAGTGTACATATAATGTACATAACACGATTATATATATGCTTAATTTGTTGGTTCAGCATTTAATCATAACACTATGGCAATGAAAGTGGAATTGAATTATAACGAGGTCGAAGAACACGCAACGAATCATAACGAGTTGGACCTTTATGGAACACTAAACTGAATCATTCAAACTAGTAGTGATAGAACACGTATACTACATAACTACAACCGTGGTGCAGATGGAACACTAAACTGAATAATTACTGTACAAAATGGAAATGATAGAACATACAATTAAAAAAACAAAACGAGGTGGCGTTCATTGAACACTAAACTAAATTATTACGAGAGGTGTGTAAAAAATGTCAAGGCTGTGATGTTCATCTTCTGAACGCATTTGATTGTGTTTTGAAATATGAAGAAGATATACATATTAAGCATTTTGAAAAAAAACACGTAATAATGCAATAACAAAAGTCAAGATTACATATCGAACAAATGACAGTTGACAGTGTTCTAACCATCTGTGCTATTCTTACTTGTAAAATGTATTACTTGTATTCTTACTTGTAAAATGCATATGCATATTATGGTTATATACACTACGATGTTGACGTCGAAGTGTACAGGAGCGGACCAAATTAACACGACCTAATTATATATAATGATTTTGCTCAGGATGCGCATATTGTTTTTATTGTAAGTAAGTTAGTAATTATTTTATTACCGTGACATGTGCATACAAATAAGTAAACAAACATCGATAGACATATAGATTGAGCAACCGGTCCAGTGAACCTATATATAGTGTATGTTCATCAAAGTAATCTTTAGTATATGCCTATGTTGATATAACAAGTATACAAGTTTCGGTATATTTATAAGTTGCTACGCCCCCACATGGCGCCCGTTTTGTAGACGTAGTCCGTTTACATGTAAAGTGACATTTCCCTTTTAAGTCATAGTAATAATACACATAATCGAAATAAACATGTTGTATCCATATCGCTATCTAAATTAGAGTTTTGTATAAGGTTGGCTATATACTGAACTATTATATTTTGAAATACATTATATTATTATTATACATTAATTTTGTAATTTTATGACAATTTACATCGACATAATGTACATCAAAAGGGAATCATCACAAATCCCGATTCACTAAACAAGACAACGAAAGCACTACTTAATATCACGAAAATCTCTGAATGATCTTGTTCGATTTCAGGTGACAATTCCGTAAAAAAACGCGGTGAGAAGCGGCTATTGGATGACCACAGAGATTTGCTATAAACTGTATTGAAACACTCTTAGGATCTGTGATTTGACAAATAATTGTAACTGTTTAAACCCCAAATCATCAACTGCTCGATTTGCTGTCTTGAAAAGGTGTCATAGTATTGTGTCTTTTATCATTCGCATAAACGATACGATAATTAATTATTCACTATGCTGTTGTATAGTGTTTCTCTATTTTTCATTTCACTACAGTCGGTCACCGATACGCATTACACATGCTGTTTAACGTTGTGTTCAAATACCATTTGTGTTTTCATACTAATATTTGACTTTTGGGAATTGTTGTGTTAATGGAAAAACGTATCGTTGTATTTTTGTGTATATTGTTTAATAATCGTATGTGTTTATGAGTGTATCAAAATACATAAATAGAACGAGCATTCTGTTTAATTACAGTTTGCCAGTCCACAAAATGGCTGTTTTAACAGCAACGGACTAAATTTAGTGCAGAAATACATGTAGATGCAATTCATGCATGAGGTGTTATTAGTACTGGATGGTATCGACCGACAAACAGTCCTATATCTAAAAGATATATGGCAATATTTCCTACTGTGTCTAGTGTTTCCATTTACTAAACAAGTGTATCCAATTATCAACATACATTAAAATGAATAAACCGTCGTCCCCAAATAATTTATTTTCTTAAAAGTTCAAAAGAAAAGAAGTCCATCATGTTAAACAAACAACCAACGTTATGAAGAAGGAAATGCAGAAAAAATAATTCGATGAAAGAGAACAGTTAATAAAATATACAAAACAAACTTTACATTTGTGTATACATTAATCAATGTTTATTATACAAAATATCAATCAATAACAGTTTTGCAAATAAATCTGCGTTACTACAATCAACATTATGGATGGAAATACACAAGGTATTATTTGCTGCAATTGTGTATTTAATGTACTTTAATTTCCTGGATTATTGGCAAATGCGAAATATATTTATGTAAAGCTAGTTCGTGTTAGTTAAGCATTATTATATAAAATGAGCTTTGACTTGTAATACATGGAGTCCAAGGAAAATATTTAGAAGGTCACAGTTCCGTGAAAATTCCAAGCTGTGAAGAAAAGGATTGTACACGCAAATGAATATCAATTCACATTTTAAATAAGGCAAAATAAGCAACATATATTAGAACAATATATATCAACACAAAATGCATTTGACGGTTATTACTATACCTCCAATGATTTATGTAATCTGAAATTATATGTGTTATTTAATGCGTTCATGCCTAATAACTTGCCTAACGAAATTTGAAAACTGGACACTGTCTCAATTAATCAGAAGACGAAGCCACGACAACGACGACAACCAATTTAGCAAAAAAGTAACAAATATACACAGTTCTAAACAAATGATGTCCAAGAGCATAACAGTCCTTAGTAAATATTGTTCATTTTTAATGCGTACGCTACATTATCTTAAGTGTAAGTTCTTTAAGATTAATGCTTCAGTTTGCAAAGCCCTTGCTGTACCATTTAGAATCATTCATGCAAATAACTTGAAGATATTGATCTTACAATACAAACCTTTCTCGTGGAACTCTTCTCTACCACAGTGTTTCCAGGCGACACCTGCAATATACATATTTTTATTACTTTCAAGATATTAACGTGTTCAACTGTTACAGATCTAAATAGTTATTTTATTGTTCAACTTTGATATCAATTATAAAGTATAGTATCTTCACATGCCGTATCTAAGCGTTCAAATATATACTTAATGTTGACATTTTTTTACAATATTTACCTATTGTATTAAAACGATTACAACGACGACATGACAGGGCTCTTTTAACAGCCTCTAAACAACTGGAATCAATAAAGTTTTATCTTAACAAATATATAATGGACTCTGATGTCGATACTAGTATCAACGGCAATTGTAAACCTACTGTTTCTTTTGCTGTTACAGGTTGTGACAAACCTCCTTTCTGCAAGTATTAAAAAACAGGACCAATACGTACAGATTTTTATAATCATCCTGTTTTACAATTCGCAATTCTTAGTAGTAATAATATATCTTAATTATTGAAACACAATACCTTTATTGTTATAGTATTGCATATGACTTTGTTGTGTAAACAAAAATTGTATATTCTGAATAAATCCAGTTATATCTTCGTTATATCTTAGTTATATCGAATCACTGAATGGTTATAAAAAGCAAACACAATGCGTCTATCGTGATGTTATCTTGCCGCTATGTGTAACAATTTCATCAAGTGGTAATACATGGATTTGGACCCATGCATAATTCTTAATAAAGTATGCTACATGAATATGCAAAAGCAAATGCATTCAATTTCAATGAGCTATACTCGGATATAATGCTATCTAGACAGTATGTATTAGACGGTGCTTTAATTGTTATATATAGATTAACCAAACGTTATACATGTATGTTTACAGAAGTCTTGGATATTCATATACTATTTCAGCAGTGATGAAGAAAACACACGGACTTCATAGAATTTTTAGTAATTTATGTTATTTTCCCATGACATAACATTTACTTTTTTGATCGACAAACATACCAAGTGCATTTTCACCATAACATTTGTGTTTTTAATTTTGAGTTCGTCTCTGAAATACATGGTAGCTACCAGGTTGGGTTCCGGTAGTAATTTGTGGTAGTTCTAAACCAGAAAGCATATATGAGGCGCGTCGTGGGAAACCCGGGATTAATGCTGTGCGTAAGCTGGGTGATCCGGTACGGCACTTTCCGTTTTTGTGGCATTTTCTGTTTCAATGAAATCTCTTCTTAACATAAATTCACTGCAGGTGAAAAGTGCACAGGCTAATCCGGGACAACATTTACGCACATGCATTAAGCCCGGGTTTCCCACGACACGCCTCATATAAGGTATGCTAATGGCGAGAGATATTAAAATAACTAAACAAACCTAGAACAGCTGGTACAAATATGCTGTAATAATGTATTCTACACCATACTAACAAGTATCACTGAATTGTATACAGCTGAGAAATAGCTTGAAATGAATTGTACACTATACACTAAGGCCAATAGCTGTATAAAAATCATTGAAGCGGGACGTCCTGGATATGTGCACACCTCCTTTTGGTAAAGAAAGTTTCCTTTAAAGTTTCATTGCATTCTGGCAAGTAGTGGCTGAGAAGCAGTCAAGTCAAGAATGCATTCATTTCAGCAACCTTCAAAGTCCAGTCCCATAACTCCAATGAAAATAACTGAAACGTAACTTTCGGGTACAGACTACACCTCCTGATGATAATGAAGCGTCACATGAAGTTTCATTGCATTCTGGCCAGTAGTTGCGTAGAAATAGACCAGACAAGAACGATGAACTATATTCTAATTTCAGAAATCTTTGAAGTGCAATACCTCTGAGAAAAATCATTGAAGCAGAACTTCCTGGGTCAGTGAACAACTCCTTGTTGTAATGAAGCTTCCCATAACGCATTTTTGATTTCTGCCTAGTAATTGTGTAGAAATAGACCGAACAAGAATTGTGCACTGAATGCTTATTTCAGAAATGTTTAAAGTCCCATAACTCTGAGAATAATCATTGAAGTGAAACGTCCTGGTTCAGTGCACACCTCATCTTGGTAGTGAAGCTTCCCATGAAAAAGGGACGGAAGGACGGATGGACAAAGCGGCGACTATATGCTTTCATGAAAACAATTTCGGGGAGCATAAACATCAGTGTGCATTCAGAAAACCAATATAAATACAAAATAAAATCAGAACTACAGTTAGTAACGACTTTTTTTAAAGACTTTTACACGAAATATATTGATACTAAATTAGATTATTGTATAATAGCATATATGTTCACAGTAAATTTGACCTTGACTCGGAATTTAAACGTTCGATTCAGTCAGGAAATATGTTGCAAATATAACGCCCGTATGCATTTCTAAACAACTAGTTGTTTGTCTTGCACCACATATAAGCATTCACCCTAAGTGCTTACACAATATTTTGAACGTACAATCACATCGATGCACAACATACAAGGAAATGCATGTTGACCAAACAGCAAAAAAATTCAGAACTCACATTTGCTACAAAATAGTTTCTCGATCGGTGCTTTGATACAGACACCAATGGAACAAAAATGACCATATGCATGCAATGAAAATATATGAAACGATTATAAGACATCACGACTTGTACGGATCATGGTTGACAATATGGCTGAGCATATGCACTTACAATGCAACATGAGAATACGCTTTCGTTTATCAAGTTAACATTAATTATATCAATAAACACGCAAACCGTTCGCAAAAAAGGATGCACTATTCCTGGTTTTCCTCTTCTTATTTATTTACAAACTCCACTGTTTTTGATTAACTTGACTAATCGAAATAAATCAATTTGATTGGCTTGATGAATGAACACAAACTATATTTAGCTTGTGTGGTATTCGTGCTAGGAATAACTCTCCACAATGTGTAACTCAGAGTTTATGTTTTGACAGTGAGCTACATGTATAATTGTGAATGCGACGCTCCACATCAGTCGTTTTTTAACAATTTGGAACAATTAGTAGAGTTAAGTACTACATACCAGTGCATAATTGTTCGGCATTCTTATCCAAAGTTTTTTTTCCAGTTATTTGTGTATAATGAACGTCCCGTTTGGTCGCTCTACTTGCGGCACAGGCTGAAGAACATTTATTTCTTAGTGGCTTCGTAAAATACAGACAGTTCGGAATAAATTCACGTATGATAATGGTTACAACAAATATAGAATATTGTGCCTCAAAAATATCAAACGTGTTTATGTTTAAATCCTAGACCCCCTGCTTGCATCATTCAGTGGATACATGTTACGTGTGCGAGGGTATTTATTTCAAACATTAATAAACATGCCATTCACTTCTATGCAAACCTTGTTTATTTAGCATTAACGATGCTATTGTGATATAAATCACAAACGATATTGTATTACCGACATCAACCACGAACGACATTTATGTCAAAGGTATATCGCATAATTTGTGGCAATTTAAATTGGGAACATCGACTAAACCAACAGCAATTTACAAAACCGTTCATTTGATGATTAATGAACCGTTTTATCAGACGTCCATACTGAAGAGAATACGCTATTGTCATGCATCGACGATATCGTATTATGTTCAGTTAAAAAAGTCAATAAGAACATTGTTTTAAATAATTGTCAATATCGTATTCTGTTCAGTTAAAAAAGTCAATAAGAACATTGTTTTAAATAATTGTCTATGTTTACAGTCGACTTTGCTAATGGCCTTTTCCGGACAATAATAATAGATGATGAAATAGACAAAATCCATATCAAGTTTTGCAAGTCAATTCTAGGAGTTCGAAATCAAACGTCTACGGCAGCAGTTCTTCGTGAATTATGGATATTTCCACTATATGTAATTGCCAGAGAAAGTTCACTAAAATACTGGAACAAAATTATTAACAGCACTAACACATTAACAATGAAATTATGTGATATGTTGGTAACACATAGATATTTTGATTCATGTATTACAAAATACAACTGGTCTAAAGCTGTAAAACATACAATTGAGACATTGGGTATGGTTATTTATGGAATACGTTTGATAATAACCTAGATTACTTTCCTCTATTAAGACAAAGGATTTATTATCAATATATCCAGCTTTGGTCCGATTCTGTAAATTCCCAAAATAAATTGCAATACTGTAGAAAATTTAAATCCATTGTTGAATACGAAACATATCTTGACATTATTGATAATTATAAACAGAGAATTGAATTGACACGATTTAGAGTATCAGCTCATTTCTTAGAAATTGAAACCGGAAGATACCATAATATAATAGACATTGTAAATTTTGTAATTATAATGTTGTTGAAACAGAATTTTACTTCTTACTTTGTTGGCCTTAGTATTATGATTTAAAACGAAAATACGGTATATATAGCGCATGGAGTAATATTCATAAGTTTGATAAAATTATGTCTTCTGAAAATACAAGAGTGCAAAGGAAACTTGCTTAATTTGTCTACTTTGCTATGTTAAGACGTACACAAGCAAGCAATTAGTTGCTTCTTGGATATACTATCTGCTATCAGTATATACTCTGCTAACAACCATTTTAACTCAATATATAGCTCAAACATTAAGCAAATTTCTGTTGTCATAAATCAGTATGTTATTAAATGTATTTGTATGCTTTCAAAATTGTATAAATGTATCTGTTTTGCTATTTGGCCATCTGAAGATTGCATGTATGTATGTGGCCAAAGGCATTGTACATGCCGATATGCCTTAAATGAAGCGTATAAAGCCTATAATAATAATAATAATAATAATAATAATAATAATAATAATAATAATAATAATAATAATAATTAATATTATTATTATTATTATTATTATTCTGAGATAAATTTCAATTTATAATAAAGGTCGAGTTTATTTGGCCCTTTTCATGTTTACATATAATGTCAGAGTTGTAAGTATTTTGTGTAACCATCGTTTACACACGATTTATTACCAAGCTGAATAGCGCAGTTGGATACAGGGCTGTCTATTGTCATTTCTTTTATGGCTCCTAAGTTGTGAGTTCGATGCCCATTTCGGGTTTTAATCTTTTCAAACTTATGTTCCTGTTTGTTTTTATCAAATATCTCATTAAGTATTATATTATTAACTTTTTATCTAATTCATATGACGTTATATAGCTCATTTATATCATATAATATCATTTATAGTGCAATAGGAAGCCATTGTTTCGTTAATATAGTCCCTTTAAGCAAAAACTATATACTGGTAATAATGATACAATTTGTATAAAATATTTGCATTGAACCGGTAAATAACATGAATTGCAGACTTTAATGTATAACATATTTTTAAAAAAATGTTAATATGACCAATATTCACAATGATAAACACTGTTGTAACACATGAAGTCAACAATATTTAATGTTAAGCAAAGTAACTCTTACGTTCCTTTTTGTTTTGAATTTGATTTAAACAACGTATAATATATGACTTGTTGTCATTCTTTTTCTTATATATATTTATTAAAATGTAGAGTTCTCAATGGTTTCTCAGAGCGAGAAAAAGCAATTAATTGTTTAAAGGAACTAAATTAAAATATTAATTGTTTGCAAAATTCACACTTTTAAAAAGGTATTCCAAACGATATCAATGCTGAGTGGGATTGTGATTTTGTTTTAAGTTACGAAACGTCACAATCTAGGAGCACTGCATTTTTATATAAACTAGTTTGAATACCATAATAATAACAATCGTCGTTTTAAGCACATAGTTAAGGCAATAGGTAAAATTGGAAATGATTCATTAATAGTGTAAGGTGAATTGAAATTACGGAACTAGATTATTGTATCTATAAACATGTTCATTATTCTAAGCCCATGGTCATTTTTGAATTTATAAATAAGTACAATCTTAAGGTCTTATTTCCGACGACGAATTACAGTTCACAGTGTGCAACTGTTTTTAGAAACTCTACTTGTGGACATTTGGGGCAAGTCCATATGATTTGGAGCTTACAACAAGAAAAGAAATGTCTTACATGAAAAGGAACTTTTGGAAAAAAAGTAGGTTTATTGGAACGCAATTATTCACAGGCTAATTTTGGAAAACTTCGGTATTTGAAAGTGTACACTAACATAAAATAAAGAGTCTCTATCGCGAGCTTAAATGATATGGAGTTTATAAGGAGAAATGCAGTCGAAAAAATTTAGTATGTTTGTATTCTAGAAAATTAAAGTGCAACGTCTCAAATTATCTATCAATTGAAGGATGGCAATGGTAAAGTTATAAAGATAAAAAAAAAATTAATGTACATGTCATAGTTAAAAACACATTATACTGAATTAGATACCTTTTAAATATCCGAGAGGATTTGTGCAGAGTTTGATATCACATATGTTAAAACAAATGCGTAGTAAAACTGTTGGCAACAAGCACCTAACCAACTCATCGCCGATCAGGTAATGTTTTCATAAATGGTAATCGATATATAGACGTTCCCGTGTGTCAAAAAGAACTATATTGAATACTCAAGCTTTTCATTGATCTGTTATTGTTTAGTAAACTTGATCTGTCACTCATTAACTTTCGTAAAATATCGTCAGCAGTTTACGGGAATAAAACCCAAACACAAACAGAACGGACATTTTGTGCAACGCTTTTACGTCAATCGTCCACGTGCGACTAGTTATGGAGTGTAAAACTTCTAGGCTGACATAAAATATGTGTAGGTTCGAACCTCGGACAGTTATGTATTTTTCGGAGGAGGATATAGTCGACGCCTTGTCCGTCCGTCTTCCAAATGTCCGTCCGTCCCACTGTGTTGTCCGAGCTATTTCCCAGCAACTACTGACCGCAATTCAATGTAACTTTATGGGAAGCTTCATTAGCAAGAGGTATACATAGTATCAAGATGTCCGCGTCAATGCGTTTTTTCTTTAAGTAATGGACCTTTGAATATTGCTGAAATTAGTATATAGTGCACAACTGCTCCGGACAATTTGGCTGGAATTCAATGAAACCTTATGGGAAGCTTCATGTGCATTTAAGCGTATTGTCAGGATCTTCTTCAGTTTTCTTGAAGTTATGTGCATTTTATGATGGCTGCAACTAGTATATAGTTCTTATAGTAATTCTTTTACGGGATATTTCTGCCCTTCCCATTGCATTGCAGTTTCTTGACACAGTACACTGGGGAGCATCCATCAGTTCACTGATATCCTTGTTCTATGCGCCTCTCTGTTGTTTTTTTTTAAACCTTTGGATTATTTTAATAAAAAAGATATATGTTTATGTTTATTTTGAGGACACTTTATTGGGTCTGATTGAAAATAAAAATATGGAGCACAAAGTTAAACCTCTCGATATTCTGCGGGAACTATCAAGGGTATTTATATCCACGTGAACCCTGTGTTTCATTTTAATTAAACACACTTCGACACTTTTGTGACCAAGTGACCGGTGATATATTGTATTAGAAAGGTTGTATCTGCAACATATTTATGTGATATACTATATTATTATACCTCACTTGATTATTTCTCCATACAATGCATATAAACTTCAGCGGGCAATACTTTGATAGTCACCGGCAATGTCGCCCGATACCGCTATGTCACTTGATAACTTTACTTTAATTTTGTTCGGTATAATACAATAAATATTGACTTCCTTGACGATGACAGTGCGTCTTGTCAACCCTCCACAAACACTGTCGACTTTGGCTAGAGCCTCGGTGGACAGTGTTGCCTCGGTTTGACAAGCTGCATTATCACCCTCAAGGAAGTAAATATTTATATACTGCACAGCATGATGAGGCGTTCACGCACAATTCAGTGCAACCGTTGCACCCATCATTTGCAACACTTGCAGTACTTATAACGTGCAATGCGTGTGCAATACGCAAAATGACAACATGTTTTAGTCAGAAAAACATAAAAAATGAAATTTGAAATGTAGGTTCCCCAAGACTGTTACATGGCCTTAATGTTTCTAGTTCTGCCCTGCAAACATAACCTGCTTTAATTTTAGACATGCTTTTATTTTAGACCGGTGTGTGTCTACATTGTTTAGATTTCATATGCATAAAATCATGGGATAAAATTGTTTTGTTGTATCCATTTGGCCTTCCAATATATGCTTCATAAAACAGGGGGAGTTCAATTTTGTTTCGTCTCGTTGAGGAAGAAAACCACATAAAGTGAAATTCAAAATTACAAAATGGTGAAATGTTTTCGTTTGTGATGCATGATTGTATGGCTGTTTAAAATATATCAGTAATTTATTAATGAATGTATAAATAACAGTTATTTTCACTGATCACACAACACCCTTTGTGTGTCTTTCAGAAATTAAAGAGGAAAACAAAGATATTTTAAAAAGAGACGTATACTTATAAACTAACATTTAAGGGAGAATAGCTTGTTTCAGAATGCGATTATTGTGGGGCCCGCTGATCTTGTCAGATTTGCGACGTATTCACGCATGATCGGGTATACAAAGAACCAAATTTAGCAGTTTTAAATATTTAAACAGGAAGTTTACATTCCTATTTTGTTAATTTATAACGGTCGCAAAATATAAATTTAAAGATATTCTATGTACGGGTCCATGCAGATCATTGAAATTGACTACATTTCGAGCAGTTCGTTGAAAAGTGTTTATACGAGATTGAGAGTCATTAAAATGTATGTGTGCACATGGAGAATTAAATAATGCTTGCACAATGTTCATTTTTGTTCCAGAAACACAAACATATTAAAACAAGAATATCGGTAGAACCGATGTATGCTGAAATTAATTTGTACAGCGATTATTCCTATATTGTGCAACGGCATTATACTTTGGAAAGATAATGTAAAGCGAAAACAGAAAGTCAAACGTGTTACAATTTATTTGGATGCTAAGCAGCTGATATGATATAAGGCAAATGCTAGAGTCATGTCGACTTTAGATTTTCAGTTTTACACACCGCATCAACGTTCAAGGCAGTTAACATCATATAAAAAGCATACGATACGTTTCATTATTAATTTATTTCGTACTTTCGTCGATAACTATTTCTAAAAATAAGAATAATATAACAGAATTTTAAGATTAAGATTTAATGGATGTATACCTTTTTATAGAAACTGCTAAATATGAATTTATTCCAAACATGAGCTATCAGGTAAACTGTGTGCCTATAATGGAATATAAACGAGTACCATATTGTGTTAAATATTTCTTAAATAATGTGAGATGTATGTTTATACATACCGGTTATACAAGCAATCCAAATGTGTTTAATTTTACAAATTTTAAAAGAAACTAGTAAATTAGTATCAATAAGCATTCAAAATAATTGCATAGACGCCTTTACAGAAAAATATTTAATATATAATATTTTATACCGTGTATGATTGTTGTTTCAGTCAATGTTTATTTATTCCACAAGTAAAATGCTCCTTTCATACAATTATGTCATTCTCATACAAATTATTAAAAAAGTTATATACTATAATTATTATTTAGACATAAGTTTGTATCAATTCTTAAGTAAATCACCATTGCTTTTCGCGACAGAAGAGATTGTTATATTAGCAATACATATAAACTAAATGTTATTTTCTGTTTATTATTTTAGCTCTACTAGAATATGAGTATTTGTCATAAAAACGTCAAGGAGGGTTGGGGCGATACAGGATCCTACTACTCTTACAGAAATCATGGACTATCAAACCTATCATAATATCGGAATAAATCTAATACAATACGAAAACTTGTCCTTGTGGATTTCACGTTAAAAGTTTAAATGAAGCAGTGTCTCAGTCAAAATGCATTCGATGTTCAACAAATTCGTACTAGTTAATTCAGTCTACGAAGGTCACTTAAAGTAAAAAAAAAAGAGAATGAAACAATAAATCACCAAGGTTGGCCTACGAACAACTTGCGAATGTTTATATGTTTATATTATAGGTATCCAGTGCTATTTTGACGATTCAAAGAAATCTAACAGTTCTTGACTATTAAGAACCAGGCAACTCCACAAAACGTTTATCTTTTAAGAAATGGTATAGCTATTCAAATATAATTCAGTATATTTGCGAACTTGTAATATAGTAATAATATCATTAACAAACCACGCTATAGCAATTTTACAAAAACGCCTGCGTTCGTATCGATGATTTCTGACTAAAAACATAATTACCAACCATTGCAAATAACCAAATTATGTTAATCGAGGTTGAGAATAATTTCCTAACATGCGCACCATGCTTTGTTTCTATGCCCCCAGAATCTTGATGCGGGAGGCATATAGTTATTGCCCTGTCCGGCCATCCGGCCTTCCGCCCGTCCGTAACAAGGTTAAGTGAAGTTTACCGTTTCGTCTAGTACCAACACCGCTTACTACAACACGTGGATACCTACACAGTTGTTGCTTATGACCATTTCTTGTCCACCCATATCACCCAACTTCACTTTGACCTTGACCTAATTTGAATTAGGAAATGGGCTATATAGCACTCACCAATGCCATGGGAGTTTATGAAACACATAATTTTGTTATTCAAAAGCATTGTTTCGTCAAACAATATAACTCAATCCGAAGTCATTGAACATGTATGGCCATATTTCGACGACAATATTGAATGTTATATACGTATGAAAAAATAACACAAATTTATTGTATGCAGTTATATAAGATAATAAAGTATTAACATACTGGTCACAATATCGGTTTGCAATTCTTATCATAAGGGATGGCAATGGATATCCGAGTATTCAAATTATGAAAAAATAATCGAATATGTTTTAGGTATTCGAATACTTAAATGTCCGATTGCATACATTTTAATTAGCATACACAATACAATATGGGTTAAGGTTAGCCTCTAAATATCAAGCATTCGTGTCGCCTTCGCTTTTATGTACGCTGGTTAGGTGACAAAGTCGACTTAACCCCAGCGTTAATAATGCCAGTTTGTTTTTACTGCATGTTAATCTTGTTATGTGGACCACATTATGAGATATAAACGTCTTGTGGATGCTAATTGGTATTACTGAGTACATGTGCACTGAAATAGCACATCTCGTCCCAAGGTATATCCGATGGTTTGCGGTACTCTGACACATGTTTGAACGTCGTTGGCACATGCAGCATTGATTAAGTGTTGTCAACAAAGCATGAGATTAATCGAGGGCTAGACCTTTTTCAAATGTAATAAAAAAATAGTTCTAATACGTAGCGTTTTGTCTGTGTATTGGCCGCGGTTTTCTAGCCGTTCGTTTGCAGTAATTACTTATCTCACAATTAAGTTTTTTTAACATTATCATAATAATAATTACGGCATCCGACGATCGAATATTCGAATATTATATCAATCGAATATTCGAATATCAATTTTGGTATTCGTTGCCATCCTTACTAATAATAAATGAGAACATGCAGAATCATTGTACATGTACCATCATGGAATGCAGTTGAGAGCGTTTAATCCTTATTTGGCTCAATTGTGTCTAAAAACTCATTGTAACAAAATCAGGCCCCTTCCTGGGTATAACCAGTACTTGTTGTCTTTGAAAAAGATCACTCGAACACTCCCGAATATGGATCAAACTCCCGATCGAAACGTGGTCACAATATTTATTGCACCACTGTGACTGTCTCCACTGAGACATGTAAACGTAACTATTCGTCACTTTTTAATTCCAGTTTCTCTCAAATCTATAGCTAAAAGGATTTGGCCTTATATCATTAATCATTTAGCTGCGTTTGTAATAATTGCGTCTAGATACGTTATTAAGTGTTTTGTATTAACAGTTGCATGAAGAGCGCATATGACCATATGTGCGTAATAACGTTGCACATATATTAATTTTCCAATTTCAAGAATAGGACAGTCAGACAGACAGACACACAAGCAGATGGCTGAGGCAGACAAATGCAAACACAGACACAGACAGACACACGCAGACACAGATAGGCAAAGCAAATCAAATACAGTCCTATGCAGGTACAGGTGCAGTCAGTGACATGTCGTCACAACATACAGTCACAGCCAGACACAAGCAGGAACGGACAGCTAAGGTAAGTCCAACACAAGCATGTCCAGACAGATACAGGCATACTTAGGCAGGTATTTGCATGACACAGTGAGACACAGTGTGGCACAGGAAGGTACTGGGCGGTAGAGGCAGTCAACGATTGTTCCAAACAGGCACACACAGGTACAGGCAGACACGGATAGATTTAGACAGACACAGGCAGATACGGACAAAAACAGGCAGTTACATGTAGTCACATATTCACAAGCAGACTAATGCTGTCACGACCTGACATAGGCAGTCGCAGTCACACAAAACAAAGACATAGGCACTTACAGGACGATCAAGGCAGCCCGATGCAGTCACAGCCAGACACAAGCAGTCTCAAGCGGTCCCAAGCAGAATCAGGCAGTCACTGACATGCATAGGGAAGTACAGGGGGGGGGTATATGTAGGCAAAGTCATGAACAGGCAGTTACAAACAGGCATACGCAAGCACTGGCAGACAAAAGTAGGCACAGGTGTGCACAGGCAGACACATGTAGGTACAGTTAGGCAAAGGCAGATTTAGGTAGGCACATGCAAGCACATGTAGGCACATTTGTTCACAGGTAGACACAGGCAGACACTGGTAGGCACATCAGGACACAGACAGGTACAGACAGACAGGAGCAGACATATAGCAAATAACAGGCAGGAAGAACAAGGCAATAGCCGACAAACAAAATGGCACATATATAGAGAAATTAACACTGTGTTAACAGAACTGGCAGATGGATTGAAATCACAAACTGTAAGCACATAGGTCAACCATAAATGACAACTGGAAGGTTCTGTAACAAAATAACAGAACAGGAATGAACTTCATTTCACCCAGGTATACGAGGATACAACATAGGAAAGTAAGATGCACGGTGCTATATTAAGTGTTTGTATGTGATATATTTTTTCCTGTAATCACATGTCATACTTTTTACCACGAGCCGGTCCGATATTTTGCATTAAGGATTTCTATAAGGAGAATGGGAATGTTCAAATTCGAAATACAGCATCATAGGCTTTATTGTGGATATTGTTTTATAAATTCAATGCTTACATAAGATAAATCATCAAATCTGAACAAACTATATTGAATATGTATTTTTTTTTTCGTTTTTTTTTTTATTATAATTGATTTGAATAGTGTAATGCATAATGTGGCTATAGCACTATGTGAAATGCTGATAATATAGTATAAACTTATTTGCGTACGTTGGCTGCATTGACATGAAGTCTCCTTAATGTGTTGTCTTTTTTTTCTATATGGTATACTGACGGTTGCTAAAAAATGTGTTACCAAACGAATGGAGTATTCTTTATCTACACATTACATACATATAATTTTTTCAAGTTTTTCTTGTGACTTTTTTCGACAATATTATTAGTTTTATATGCAAACGATAATCATGGAGGTGCATACGTTTGTATTGCTGGTTTATCTATAGACTGTACTAATGTTTATGTTCGTATATGTATATGTATATAATAAGAATGATATTACCATTAAATAAGTATTTATATTAATTTAATTTATATAACTACTACTTATTTAAATTATTACTGTATAGTGCTGTGACGTATCAGTAAGTGATATTTTAATTTGGCTATCAAGAACATACACAATTAAGTATTTAGTGAGAAACCCCCTCTATACTATTTTTCTAAATTTAATTTATAATAACGGACCAAACATTTCCAAATTATTAGAACTATGTCTTACTTTGTCTTAATAGGGATTTTGCAACATTAATATATTCTTATGAAACTAATACTATTAATACAATTAAAGACATTTACAAGAGAAATGAGATTTCATTAAACAATTAATCTGTCCTTCACAATGTGTTGATACTACTGACGCAACCGACCCTCTCAGTCCTTCACATTAAGTCAAGCCTTGCTATACCACCCCATCCAAAGTGAAGCCCAAGTTCAAAACAAGACCCTGTGCACTGGGTGCTTATCACTTTCATGACAATTACTACATGAGCAAGATTTACCATGGAGAAGGTCAGTGATGACCTGTATTGAAATAAAATATATGTGATTGCGTCAGTGTTATAGCCATGTGACAGATACTATGGTCGCACGAATATTGTTTGGGAAGTGACTAATCCTCAGTGTGCAAGGTCACTGTAACGAATTTGAAATTGCCCAGAGGACAACATACTTCAACCAGTTTCAACCAGTCAGGAAACCATTTGGTTTTAGACCGTGAAACGTTATACGTTCAGTAAGTGTCCCAGTTTTTGACCGCCCATGACCTATATTTTACTTGAAAATACATATCGAGGAGGAATGCAATCGGGCCTAGCATCCTGTATTATTATTGAAAATAAAGTTTATACATGTTTCATAATAAATAAATAAATAAATACTAACTAATATCTAGTAGTGTGTATATATAATAATAACACGGTAGTTCACCCGATTAGCAATTTACACACCTTTACAGTGTTTCGCTTTAACATGTTATGTGTTTTAATGATGGTGTCCAGAATTTTGAATAAAGAATCAACATTTGTCCATACATGGACAACATTTAGCCCTATGGTACGAATTGTCACTGGTACGAAGTCTCCATGGAACTATGAAAATAGTACTCACCAGAAAATATGTAGGAAAACAAACACCATGTTTATAAAACAATGTGATTAATCCAGTTTTAACGATAGTTCTGAGGTACACATTTTGTTTTAAATGTCAAATGCAATTTATAAAATAAGCGACGGCTGGTAATATTTGCGCTTGTGCAAAACACAAAATCGGTTGCATAACAGTCAATGTTCTACATTGGCGTTCGTTAAAATACATTCATTATAATATGTATATTCTTTATAAAGTAATGTGTTTACACTATATTATGTCCGTAGAATATTTGCTAAGAGCAGTACCTACATGTGTTTCATGCCAGTAACACATTAAATGTGAATTTCGTATACCAATGCAATATACCTTTAAGAGAAATTGTCATTTAGAATGAGTGTTTCAATATTCAAGTTTGGTTTAATTCTGGAAAGTCATTTCAAATTGATTATTTTTACTAATGTTTTAATAATAAACACAGAGCGACACTTCTTTGTAATTTACGTACCGGCATTTAATAATAAACCTTTATTTCTGGAACAAATCTTTATTTGTTGGTTAATATTCGCATTCATTTAATCTAAACCTGAAATCATGACACCACTGATACAATGCGATGCACATATTCATTTCTGTGACATTTATCGCAAACTGTGTCCTACTGTATGTGTACTGTATACGAATTCACGTTTGACAGAGAATGTACATGAATACAACAAAATAAAGATGTGTCTTATTGTTCTAATTTTCCTTTGGTTTAATTTATAATTTGTATTACTATGTTTCATGCCCTTCTTGGATTTCTGTTTCGATCATTTTCTCTGATTTTATATCGTGAACATGTTTTCGTTTTTACAATATTTTACAACGATAACAATATTAGTCAATGGCACATTTATCGCTGTTATTATGTTCCAATAAAATATATAGTTTTCAACATTCCATCTGGTATTTATTTAATAAAATGCATACATTCGCTTGTGTGTAACGATGGAAGCCGATAAAAAAAAACAACGATAGATAAGAACGTCACGTACACAAGGTTATTTTCTAAAAAAAATGTGTATATACTAATTATAGATAGCTACACTTTCATCATTAATATGACCCCAAACTCATTTTGGGAAACACAGTATATTTCTTTGTGCGAATGAATAGGTTTGCAATTAAGTTCGTTTCTGTCATTTCTCGATTAACATGAAGTTAATATTCCTTACCTGCTTTAAAACTTTAATATTTCAAACTAATCCGTTATCACAGATTTTTCTCACTTATCACTATGTTGACAAACACTCTAAGAATCTAATTACATGACATATACCAATTTCAAAACATGCCATGAATAAACTGCGGAACATACGTTGTGTTTTTTTACGTCGTACAGGTAAGATATTATTACGCTAAAAATGGTTGTTAAATTCGATTTTTAAGATAACCGTTTGATGCTTACTTTTAAGTTAGTGAACAATTCACCAAAAACATAATATATGTTGCGAAAAATTGTATAATAACAAACCTTTTAGCTTAAATAGAAGGGACTATTTTCTGCGCTACTTTGACAGTAAACTGATAATTGTTTGGGGATGGGGGTATCAAATGTTATGTTTCGACGGTTCATATGATACTTGTTATCACCTGGGTTATACTTGCCTGATGCATAATTTAAGTCTTCTTGCAAAGTCTAGTATTAGATATCAATATTTTGAGTTTCAACAGAAGATACCACATGAGAGACATTTAAAGTTATCGAGTAAATGCGAGTTAGGGTCTAATTTCACTTAACTATTAACATTGATTAACAATGACTTCTTAAGAGTTTAAACAACGTGTATCTCAATGCATAGTTAAGTTTGCACATATCTTAATCGGCAAATGTGTGTTCGTGTTTAATGTTATGTTAGAAATCACAGACTGCTTTATGAATTCAAACAAAACAAATAGCGTGATATAGTGCTGTGGTGTACAAAACGTTGACCCGCGATTTTTTTTTTTCCCCGGCACCACTGGTAATTTAAATCGAATATTATGAAACGTACGTATTCGACACAACGTAGGCATCACTTGACTTATAAATTAAGTATACAAACATATCCTCCACAATATTTTGTCTTCTAGCGATTACGTTCGTCCGTCCGTTCGTTTCTTTCGATGGAGAGTGCATAGCATGTTTAACTAGACAACTGATTAGCATGTTTGTGTGAGTTATATACAATGGCATTTACCTTGAAAAGAGACCACTACAATTGTACAAATACCAACACAATATAGCTGAATAAATTGAACATTAAAACAATGCAAGTATATCACAAATTATATTATCAAAAACGTTGCCATCAAACTGGCGTATACTAATACATAAATAAAACACATAATTTTAAATGGATATGTTTGAATGTAGTCAGCTATGGGTTTTTTCATGTTTAAACGTACAGACGGACATCATGTCTCTCGATCACTATAATTTGAAACAAAATTCATAATATGGATTGTATAATGATAGTGTGTCAAACTCCTAATTTCCCTAGAAATGTAAATGTGCTGACCAGTGCCGAACAAATATTAACTCGCTGGGAAATGGTGCCAATTCTGACCGCACTAACTCATACAATTTGAGGTTTAATACTGCTAGAATGCTGTATATCGATTTATATTTTTGGAAACTAAGCTATTTAATATGAAGAACACGTGTAAACTACATTATGTAAAGAAGTAAGTGAATGGACACGATTTTCGTCTTCAACTCTCCTGTTCTCGAAATGTATATACTATTTTTCCGTGGTATTTTCTATGCCCACTCGTTAATGCCTCCGAAATCTTATATTAAATATTTAGAAATAAAAGTTTTTATAATATGTACATCATAACCACCATAACTGACATATACCATGTTATTATGTTATCGTTTTCGCGCATTCGCTGACAAGAAGCCGGTTCTACGATGTATTTAAAGTTGCGCCATTCGCTTCTGTATTATTCAATCAATTAAATTAAACCTGATTCTTCTACACGAACAAATATTTAAAAACATAATGAAAACAAAATCGCTATGTATCTTAAAAAATAACTTGCAGGAGAAGAAAACATCTAAACGAAGTAAATGAATAATTTGCTATGCATTAAATATGTGGTGTAAATAACAATAGCAGAACAACTTGCTAATATAAGAAATGCGCGTTTAAATCGCGGACATTATTACACGGTTGGGTTTCACTCGGTCACTTTAAAACGGTGTCCATGGTAACGAAATGTTTTAAGGTATAAACTGGTATACTATTTACATACACTATCTCCGATTACACATTATTCAAAAGATGCTTGTATAACATTTCAGGACTTATATTACGTACCCACATTTGGGTTTCAATCCCGTCCACAGCAACTCGGTGTTGATTTTGGCAAAGTTGATATTCCGATTATAAGGAGATTTATTTCAACAGATATAGAGTTTTAACATGGCAGACAAAGGAGGATGTTTATCTATAATGTTTAAATCCATAAGTTCGTGTAATTGGAAACTTTTGGAAAAGTCACAGCTGTTTTATGAATATTTTATAAAGCTAGGAGTCGTCCACTAGAGCCGCGACATAATCGCGCGAGAAGGCGTACGTTTCATTTTACTTTTTGTCGCATACTATCGCCAAGTACGAGGACGTTGACTCGTTTGGACGTAAATTGACCACCAATTAAACCCAAATGGTACGAACCGGTTCTAAACACTGATTTGACGCCCTCAAATGTTTTTAAATTTTTAAAATGTGTACGGCGTCAAATTCATCGCTTGTCATGAGAGGTTTGGAACCAACTGGGGCCAACTAAGTGTAATTTGTTGCCAATCTTGTTAAGTGTGTCGCCTTTTGGTCGCAAATGGAGTGCACTGGCGTCGAACTATCCATCAGCCGAACCTCTGCCGCGGGTTTGCACAAAAGTTTACCATCTGTGCGATATAGCGCGCCAAAAGGCGTAGGTTCCTACTGTCGCCAATGTTTCGCGCCAGTAGTCGCCTGTACGTTATTGGTCTGCTCCACCCTGCGCTATGATTGCGATTGTTTGTTGAAAGATTTCGATACATCGGTGCAAGTGCACGCCATATCTGGACATTTGGCGCCTATTTATACCGAGACCTCTCTCATGCTCATCAAACTCCGTTTTTTTCAACCGATGATACAACACCAACGCCATTTTCTGGATTAAATTCAGTACGTTTACTATAGCACACATTTTTTGTAATATATCCATGTACAAATTGGACAACATTCAGTATAGATTTATATACATTTCTTTCGACAGAGAAATCTATTTGTTTCAATGTTATAGACAGAAAAAACTATTCGGATAATTGAAATCATGTATTATCATTTCTGTCGGTACTATCCTCAAGTTAAAGATTTTATTAATAATTTCATATATGCATCGTTTTGGATTATTCCTCCCTTGAAAGGCCAATAAAAAACCAAGACAAAAGGCCAGGCTCAAGATATAGGGGAAACCTATGAAAAGAGGCATCGGTCGCCATATATCTGAGAAAAATGGCGAAATCGAGACCAACAGGAATGGCCAAACTGAACTTGATTTCCTGCGCCCTAGATGCAAGTAGTCTGATACTCGAGCAATTCATCAAGCATTTTTTGAGACAGCTTATTGTAGTTTTTGAACCTTGCCCTGTCATGGATTTTGAGCTCGTCTATGAGGGTATTGTAGTTGCCTCTCTCATCTCGGAGCTGGGGATGGAGGTTGGACTCACCTCTGGATCTTCCTTCTTCACTTGCGCCTTATAGCTAGATCCACGTTAAGTTTATAAAAACTTAGCACTTCATACACTCTCATAGCCTTCTGATGAAGAAGTATAACTGCCTCTAAGTCAGTGTTCATGGTGACGTTGACACTTGCTACGCCTGACCGTCTGTGATTCATTCCTCAGATCGGCAGTTTATGTCATAACGGCTTCCATAGCCATAGGCATGTCGTAGGAAAAACCGGACTTAATGCACGTGGGTAAAGTGTCGTCCCGGATGAGCCTGTGCAGTCGGCACTTTCCGCCTACATTGGATTAATGTTTAGAAGAGTATTCCTTGAACCAGAAAATGCATAAAAGCGGAAAGTGCCGTCCTGGATTATCCTGTACGGACTGCATAGGCTAATCTGGGACGACACTTTACGCACATGCATTAAAACCGATTTTCCCACGACGCGCCTCATATATTTATTGTAATTTAAATTCTTGAACATGTTTTCGTTTTAATCATAGTTTACCATAGTTCAATGTAGAAACATATGTCCGATATAAACGCTCCATATGAGTTTACTGGATAATTTTATTACATCTTAGTCAAAGTAATCTATCACCATAGAAAAACCAGGTAGACTCTGATTCGTGTTCATATAATGGTTTCAGTTACCTCGTTGAATACACTTGTCGTTGTTTATTAATTAGATTTATTATTGTTTATAGTAGATGCACCTTATTTTTACATTTGATGTTATACATTGATATTCTTAAACTGTAACCCTAAGAAATGCAGATCTTATTCACTGTATTGACTGTATTCATAAACTAGTATTCTAAAAAAGTATATCTGAAATGTTAATATTTTCGTTGTTTCTCACATGTGCAAGTCTTGGTAGTTCGGGATTCGTCATCAACTGCCGATTATCGAAATTATGAGGTTTTAAAGTATTATTTCAGGTAAATTATTCAAAAAACTATTTGAAATCATTAAAGACAACGCATGCTGAATGCACATATAATGATAAACGATTACCAGATGTTAAACGTTAACCTAAACATTAAAACGTGTATGCTAGGATAAGAAACATATACAAAAATGCATAACTTGTATGAGCTAAAAACATACACACATTTTCATAAAATAAATGGAATTTGAACAGTTTGAAGTTCAATTTGTTGTTGACAATTTCAACACTACGAAACTAGCCAATGTTCCTCGTGTTTTATGTAGAAATGGTCGTATAATGGTGAATAGTCGGATTTAATCCGCATCGCCACACAATTTAGCAGTAAATAAAGATAGTGTTTGTAAACAGTTTACTTGGAGAATACGTGTGTTTGCAATACACAGTATTCAGCAAACCGAATGTTTCTGACGTAGGTTATATACTAAAGTAAACAATTGCTAAGACATACAACAAATTAACCGTTTTATTGTGCATGTAGAGTCTAAATTTAGAGATGTTCACCTGGTGTGCGGCTTTAATGGATTGGTTGTTATTGCTTTTTCTAAAAGCGAGTATGTTTTTAACCCAGTCATATATGGAATATCATACATTAACAATAAACATTATCAAGACTTGTGGTTGTGAATGACGATTGTCCTCGTATACATTTTGGCTTAAACACGTGACATGACAGGTACAAGGAGATATTTAAATGGCAAATACTGCTTTTATTTAGAGATTAGTATTTGAGAGAGAGATACTGTTCTCTGTATTCCAGTCCAATGTTTTCATTCAAGTCGTACTGGAACATTATTTGACTCATTGTTTAATCAGCCAATATGTGTTCTCTGCTGAGTATATGTTTTTACTGACATCAGCTGACATACCTCTGTTCATATCACCTAACATGTTTATATAGCTCGGACACATCAACCTGAAACTGACCCTCTCTATTGATTTATACATAACAAATATGTTACGATGAATATAATAAGTTTCCGAAGTGGAATCGAAAATATCAATTTAAGTGTGTTGACTTTAAAATGCTGGTTTGGTGTCAATAAACACGCCACGAAACACTTGCACAAACAAATCCGAGTGTAAATATAAGAAATAACTCAAACGCGTCGTATAGAGTTCATGCTAATAGAGTGCTAATAATACTACTATTATTATTATTATTATTTCTATTATTATTATTATCGTTTTTATTAGTATTATTATTATTATAAATTATTATTATTATTATTATTAGTAGTAGTAGTAGTAGTAGTAGTTGTAGTAGTAGTGGTAGTAGTTGTTGTTGTTGTAGTAGTAGTAGTAATAACAGCAGAATCAGAATATTTTACATCTTTTAGTAGTAGTAGCAGTAGCTCAATTATTATTATAATAATAATAATTATTATTATGATGATGATGATTATTACAATTATTGTTATGATTATTATTATTATTATTATTATTGTTATTATTATTATTATTATTAATAGTAGTAGTAGTAGTAGTAGTAGTAGTTGTTGTTGTTGTTTTTGTAGTAATAACATCAGAATCAGCATCTTTTACATAGATATTTACCATATTAGTAGCTTTAGTTATATTTGTAATTGCTTATTACTGAACTTATTGTAAGCAGAGTTGTAAGGTACAAAGTAAGTCAAACAAAACATACATGTACAATAAAGTAGTCATGGCTATTTATGATGACACACACAGGTTGTATTTTATAATATTTATACGAAGTGATAACTAAATTTTGTAATGTTTGTTTGTCTTATTATTGCCATTGCAATGCATATTCGGAATGGTGAAAAGTCGGACATTGTACACGAGCATTATAACTGAAATAGTTATAATCCATTAACAAAATAATACAAAGAAATACAGATGTACATTAACTATATAGTTATATAGTAATATTAGAAGTGGCATTTTGAAATATGGTGATATCAGGTTGCACAGGTACAATGTGTAGATATGATGCGTGCACCTGGTTGTTATTAACAAAGAGTGTATTGACATATTTTGAACGCAAACACCCACGTACGCAATAGTAAAGGCACGTTTTTTTTTTTAAATAACAACAATCTAAATGTATTTGGAATTGAAGAATATTGAAAACAACTTAGTACACCATGTCTACCTAAACCATAGAACATGAGTTATATGTAGTTTACATTTTCTGAAAGTGCTACTGTGTATTGGTTGATATTGTGACATGAGTTATATGTAGTTTACATTTTCTGAAAGTGTTACTGGGTATTGGTTGATAGTGTGAATTGCCTGCTTCCGAATATAAACCTTGATTTATTCGAAAAATACCCGAATATGTTAACATACTCTTTACTTATAAACAGTTTAAATGGTTACATATGATTCTCAGATTAAGAAAACTTTTTAAATTTATTGTTGTGTGTAAAGGATACAACGCGTAATGTTGTTTTATTCAATTGTTAACATTGCAAAAAGAAAAATATTGTTTACCCAACGCGGATTTGGAGCCTTTAAAGTACGGTTTGTTTTGCACAAATATCGAGGCCTGGACATAGTAAGCTACATGTTTAGGTGGTTTCAAGTCAGGCGATATGGTATCAGTTGGCAATCTCATAAACATGCTACAATTGCGAGAAGAAAATTTGACATTGCATGTAATATGATTCTCGCAAAACCACTTATACAAAAGGGAGCTAATACATTGTATTTCAAGTAAAGAAACGCGCAGGTTTATTCCCCATTGACGGGTATTTTTGTTTAATTTACATTTGTAATGTTTTTATGCTTATTATCGACAAATTCAATGAATATTAATAATAATTAATATTCTTTTAAATTTGTATGTCATGAATTATTTATGTTAATGAACATTACAAATAATCAAATAATCAAAAACAAACATAGAAAACAGTGAACAGAAACTGACAAAACATATCATTAAATCTAATGTTATTAATAACCTGCAATTTAACATTTAAAATATTACCTTTGACGGCACTCGAACCAGCAAATGCGTGACAATAAATATACCACTCATTAAGCTTTCGCTCTCCAATATGTTATTGGTAGAAATTACTGCTATATTGAAAACCCTGCTTTAAATATCATACATCACAGGTAGTATTTTCTACCACGATACCCGAAGCATGCTATCGGAAAATCAAGAATGCTGACCCCGAGTATATAAATAACGCATTCAACCACTATGAGATTATTCAAGCTTTGACAGTTCAGATAAAACGAACAATATATATACATTTAAACAGCGTTGTAAGCATATCGAATAAAAGCGTTTCATACGCTTTATATTTTTAACCACTTCAGTCGATGTTTATTCATGAACGACACAATTGTATGCTATTTATGTTCTTAAGTGTTTTTGCTTTTTTATATATGAGAAATATTTATGTTTGGAATCTGTGACAACAACTAGTAGTTCGCAATTTTCCAATATTTGAGATCATACCTGTACTCATATTTACCTGCTCTCTTATTTTTGACAGTTAGTGACCGGGTAACCGGGTGTAAAATAATGCCAGTCCCACTGAAAACAAAAGAAACATAAGAAACGACAATAGCGACTCGTGTTATGTTGATGCGTTTGTGGACAATTTACAAATCATATACAGACAAAATACAGAATATTTGAAATAATTTGCTCGCCGAAATCATTATTTTGTACTTTCTGATATAAAGTGGACTTTTGTTCAAGCAGCTATTTTTGTTCTATTTAAAAACACAATTTGTTATTATATTGTGGATGTATTTTACAACAAACTGTTATAAATTTACATACATGTATTTGCTCTTTTAACAGGGACGCAGTCGATACATCGCATTCTATTGAAATGTACTCACTTAAAAAGAGGAACGTCTGTAAATGGAAATCGACCATGGACAGAATAGGTACTATGTCGTAAAGCACAACGGCCCCCTTGAGTATTGTGCTGTGCGTATGCTTCTTCACTTTTAAAGAGACTATTTCATGGAAAAGGACCCAATGGGGGCACTTTCTTAAGCCAATCTGAAATTAGGATATTAATACTGGCACATAAAGACAGTTAAAACTGAGTATTTATACTGGGAAAACTAGTGAATGCATTCTGAGATAAAACAAAATAAATTTATATTAAAGGTTGTGTTTGTTTGTTTACATTTTGACGTTAGAATCGTTAGTATTATGCATAACCATAGTTCACACACGATTCATTATCAAGCAGAATAGCGCAGTTGGTTAAAGCGCTGTGTACTGTTATTTCTTCGTATGGCTCCTAAGTCGTGAGTTCAATGTCCACTTGGAGTTTTAATTTTTTCAAACTTGAATTCATCTCATTGTGTATTATGATATGTATTATTTATTTAATCCCAATGTATTAGTATAGCTCATTTCTATCATTCAATAGCATGTTTTAGTGCAAAAGAAAGCCAATTTTTCGTTGACATAGTCGCTTTAAGGTCTGGTACTTTATCTGACAAGCATTCAAATTAGTTTTAAAACATTCATTACCTCGTATGATTTAAACTGAGATTTATATTGTGGCTGGTGATGCGTATTGCTTATATCTTTTACATACATCCCAGCATATGATTGTACATGAATCTTAGAACGCATCATTATTGTAATGTACTAACATTTTAACTTGACAATCATGCCGATAAAATGATCACTACCATTATCAACAATGTTGAAAAACAAGAAAATGCCAACTTAATTTGTTTTCAAAATAATAAAAGTTTAAAGATTAACAACTACCTCAGAAATTAAAACTGTTTATCGAGCTCTATCCTCTCCTTCACCGAATAATGCATCGGAACATCCAAAAACAAACACACACATCACAATACTATCCAACACATATACACACATATCATATGTTTTGTCAATTTTGTTAACGTTATATATAAACGTGATAATAATTATATAGACGTTAGGCAATTCAAGACTTAAAAAATAAACGACCTTTACAAGACCATAGTTTGATGCCAAGAAAGAACACTAACGTGAATTGTATGTTATGTATTCTGCTCCAAATCTTTGCATTTGTCGTGTAGAAATTATCCGTACCACCGTGTGTAGTAACATTTCTTATAACTTTGCCGAATTGTTACTAAATGCACATGTCGCTTGTCGAAGGTCAATTGGCAGTAGGGTCATGCTCACCACCTGAAACACACAGGACGTATACATGTTGCATGGATTTTTTTGTATGCAATCTAGAGTTTTAAATGAAAATATTGGGTTATAGATTGGCAAAAATCCAGGAGGACAGGCGTAGGGGCGGTCGTGTGCCGTTAACAATTTGCATTAAACGTTCGTATTCCTGTCAATTTTTTAACGATTTGTGGTCAGTCAATATGAAACTTTAAATTAAATGTTCCTTGGATGGTATTTTACATAACGTGTTTAGATGGTTCCTCTTCAATGCATAATATGGAAGCAAGTGCTAAAAAAGAAAAATGTCTGAACGTCATTGTGTTCTTAACATGTGGCTATACTTCACATGATTTCATACAAATGTTCCGTTTGGGGTTCTTTACCAAAGTTATTCAAATGGATCCGGTCCAATATACAAACTAGCCGCTAGAGCTAAATATATAATTTCACGATTGTTTTTTTTATCCCTGTCATATTTTCAATAATTTTGGTTAATATTGATAAAACATGACACAAAGTTTCCTGCATTTTACACTACCAAACATGCGCAGATGGTTCGACTTCTCTGCACAAGAGACCTATATAATAGCAAAAGACACGAAATATTGCTCCATAACGTAAAGCAGCCAACAATGCACGAGCAAATGCCCCTGTCATGGTCATTTTGAATAGCAAAGTGCCAGACAGTATCCCTATACGAGTTTATTAATTAATTGTATATATGTTATTTGCAATAAATAACCGTTAAAACAAATAAACATACAATATTCTTCACTTGTGTATAATATAAAGTGATTTCTTTTTTTAAAGCCATAATGGTCACGTGATATCTGTCCCTTGTAGTGATAACTCCCCAAAGAGGGGAGAACACTGTAGGCAGTGCTTATATCTGAAAATAATCCTACACATGTGTGCCTTGGGTGGTTATCTACTGGTTCTCGTTCAATAAAAATCTCATTAAAAAAAAACATTTATTGTAACCCCCCCCCCCCCGAAATGTTCTTGGTGTGGTCATTTACCAAATTGCTCAGATGGTTCGGGTTCACTACAAATTATGGCTTCTTAAGCTAAATATAGAAATGGATTGAGGCAACTAAACATGTGGCTACATTTTTTAATAATCTCATACAAATTTCATCTTACGCGTACCACGTGTTAGTCTTTTATACTGTTCATCAACTCAGAAAATAACAAGATTTTATGCATCGGACATGACAGACAGTCAAAACCATTCAATGAAACGATGAGAGTGCAATATGTGCAAACAGTAATTCGTCGCTATAAAACACAGCTGAGAAATCGTGATGTCATCATTGGTTCATACAATGTAAACACATGCACCGTATTTGAATTTTAAGCTGCCCCGTTATGTGTGTGTTTGTGTGTTAAACAAACACGTAAAAGCACGATAAACAAACACTTTCTTTAAATACGATATTCGGCATATGTGGTCATAATTTATGATTGTAAAGAATGTATATTATATAAATATCATAAACCCGAAGGCAGAATGTCACCATACGCGAATGCCAAGTGGTGACATTCTGTTTCGAGGGTTGACAATATCAATGTCACACACGCTGCCATATGATATTTATTTTATTATATCGAACACAAGTAAGTAAAAAAAGTAAACACATGCTTAAATCTGCCCATCAAGATTAAAGTTGCCTTAATCTTCTTTCATCTTTAGAAATACTTGCAAGCTGTTTTTCCGACAGTTAACTTTGAAGAGAGTCGCGTGTTTCCAAACTGAATAGTGACGTCACGACTATATGACGTCACGAAAAGGGAGGCAATCTTTTCATAATGTGGCTAAAAACTGACGCAATTACTTGCCCTTATATGATATTCAAAATGTCAGCGCGGTCACATAGCCTGACATTCACTTTTGCTTGGTCACGTGTCAAAAAGGTTGAAATGTCAAAATATCTCTTTCTCGGGTGATATAAATGTATCATTGACGACAAAAGTGGATTATACTAATGAATGTTATATTACATTTAAGCGAATATGTGCGGGAACTGTTAACATAAACATAAAGATAATACATATAATGAAGTAAATACAACATGTTTGGTATAAGTATTTCATTCTAATGTCCGAAAAATAAACTGATCAAACAACAGTATGTTTGTTTATCCGTAACACCTAAATAACCTATATAGTTCACATTCACATTAACGTTCTGCAGTAACTTAACATGTCTGTTCATCTTAAATACAGCATGTGTCTAAACATAAACATTTTAAAAACTGTGATTTATTGCATTTGGGCTGCCAACATCAAATAATAAGAACAACTATTTGGATGTATATTCAATGATGAAGAAAAACGTTGGCTATACTTAATTATTGCATCCAGCTATTTTTGTGTTGTTTTCTGTATAATGTTCTGTAAAATAGTATATGATTATAACTGATAATGTTATAACTGACTATAATAGGTGTAACGTATTAAACACCCAAACGTTTCATGACCCATGAACATATCACTGAAAGTTATAAAGGAAGTCACGTGTTGGTCCTTTATGCTGCGAAGAAAATATGTCACGTTGCACTTCGAAAAATATGTGTATTGCTAGCTCAGCTCCGTTTTGGAAGGAAAACTATCTAATAATTTGGCCCATAGTTTTCTCTGTTGCATACTAGTACTTGTAAGTTACGGATGTAAAAGCTTGGTTTCAGGCCTGCTTGTAGTAGTAAAAATAATATCGTTCATATATCTGATATGTTCTGTACTAAACCGTATTGTTATTTTATCAGTCACATACGAGGTGTCTTGTTCATATGACAGTCTATTGTCCGAATTCATAACATTGGGCATGTTTTCGTTTTGTGCGTTTTTGCTAAATTTTAGACTTGTATCCGATCTGTTTCTTTGGTTCTCACTTTCGTTTGTCGATTCAGACTCAGGTGGTGTTCCTTGTCCCTTCACCATCTGAACGTTTCGCAATTTCATCATTGTTGTTAACGCTATCTTTGTTTCCCTTGTGTTTCATGTAAGTCACCGTGCCTTTTTCCATGTTTAATACTACCCTTTCTACATGTTCGTGAGCGGTTGGTATGTCTAGACATTTACGAGCAACTATACTCTCTTCTTCTGTTGTAGGAGCATGAACACTCGGATTTTCTGGAACTGTGTTAGCAACAGTTACAATCCTCTTTTCATCCGCTGTTTGAACTTGAATTTGTGCAGCTTGATTGTCAACCAACGTGTCTCTATCTGACGCATTTTGATCGCCGATCTTTGAGTAAGCATCCAGCGTATTTTCACATGAGAGACGAATTCGAGTATTTTCAACGGTAACAGTGCTTGTATTATTAACATATTTCTTTAATAATTCGTCGTTTTCTTTATTTTGTGTGTCTACAAAAAGAAATATGCATTGATCTAAATTCATAATTTCAAGTTGAATTGTTATTTGCAGTACTGGCAAAATATATAAATGATATGAGATCATTTTTCAGATAATATATGCCGGTATACATTTCAACTTTCAACAGTCGTATACATGTATATAGTTAAAATATCACATAACAACGAACAACTGTAGAATATCTGGTGAAAAATCGACATGAGGACTGATGAAATTTTTGAACAGAAATACGACACAGTAAGACTCGAAAATAAATCTAAATGTGGACATGACTCGTGATGGTATTTTTTTTTGCTGGCCCATCACATTACCATAACAAATTGATAATTGATCAACTCAAGGAAAAGATTACTGCGGGAAGTGCAAACCAGTTTTAAACGCACTTTCTACATACAGTTGACGATTTCAATAATTCAAAAGTATAATTATTTTTTATAACAATAAATTGAATGGTTTTACAACTCTTTAAGCACCGACAGAAATAAATAGTGTCTTTATTATCATTTAAACATTTATTATATTAATTTAAACAGCAGCTATACACTAATAATTACCATGACAAGTATAACGTACGTCTTTTTTTCTTGCACTTGCAGCAAACCAAAGTTGCGACGATTATGCACGCGATGATTACTATGGGAACGGCTGCTGACATCAGGCTCACCATTAAACCCGGTTGTTCATCCTCTGGACCATCTGCACCAAAATGCAAACCAGGTTAGGTTGAAATGCACTTTTTTCTAATGCATTTGCATCGAAAAACATCGTAAGATATAATCATCAACAATAATTCGACAAATATAATTGAGACACTGAAGTATAATTTTCACCATCCTCATCATGATCATTATCTGACGTTTGGAAAAGGTGTAAACTTATTTAACACGATCAACAATGGTATTATTAAAACAACTATATAAGCGTTGCCACATATATACATCACTCCGAACAATTTACATCGTTAGATGTAACTTGGAACGTTCATGTGAATAATATATATTCTAACATGATACTCGCAAATTTTTCTAAAGACAACAAATACATTATGGTTGTTTAACTACCCAATAGACAACGCACAATGTAGTCCAGATTTTGAGAAGAGCTGACTAAAATATCGTTCTAATTACAATTGCGAGACATTATGTCAAATCATGTTAGAATCGCAATAATGTTCGCGTTATATTTCTTAAGCAACTTTTCAAACTGATTTCATATGAAAGCATATGAAACTTAGACACTCAAGAAAGATCAAGCATTGCCTCAAGCTAGCCATGAATTCTTAACAGTATCCACCAAAAATGAGGCAAAAATCAATATACAGAAGCCACTGTCCATGGCGGTCAACTGGTGATCCAAAAAAGTGCAACACTAATAACACGTCAGCAACAGATCTCTCTCTCTCTCTCTTTCTCGTGTATCTTGGAAATAAAGACACGTAGGAAACCTAGCCCAAATATATAAGATTATCATCAAGGAGACCGGAACCAGTCACCCACAGTTTAGGCTACCAATGGGACACAATTACTTAAACAAACACCTGTACAACATGGTCCGTTAGCTGACCTTCCTATTGTAGGTAAAAACATAATGAATTGTGAAATTACAGGACCCGTTACAAAAACATCTGGAACTAACCAATATATTTTATTGCTGTAACTTGCGTGACACTGTGGATAGCTTTACATTCGTCATTTTCCTTACCTTTGCACGGCATACTGAAGTTGTTATGATCTGTTTCATTGTACATCTCTGAGCATAAATATATTCCACACTGTTCTTCTGTGAAATGCAGTAATTCCAGTATACAAGTGTTATTTATTTGCTCTGCATTGTATGTACCTACAAAGCTCGCGTCCATTAACTGGGAAAAACCCCTGGGTCCGAACTGGCATTCTGCTAGCCGGACTGAATGGGTGGACTTGTCGTCCTCAAACTTGAAAACTACACCGTAACCTTCCGTTGTACATTCTATGGACAACTTCGCTCCGAAAGTGATATCGGTATTTGCTGCTAACGTGATATTTACACCGTGTGTGTAAAGGCAGTTTACTGAAAGTATAGTTAAACAAAAATAAACTAATAGTAATCAAGTATAGTTAAACAAAAATAAACTAATAGTAATCAAGAAATAATCCGTATATCTTCGAACCAACCAAACGGTTCACGAATATGACGTTATCAATTGACCAATGTATATAATATGAAGAATCTATATTCAATAAAAACGAATATATGTTTTAAATTGACCATTGTATACAATATGAAGAATATATATTCAATAAAAACATGGAGAATCTTTAGTCAATAATCCAAACTAGTGTGCAGGCACACATTTTCATCATCATTACAACTTTCAAAAAAGGTTCAAACAGTACTCACTTAGCAAGACTAAAGCGCTAGGAACTGTTAATATCTGCTTTTGTATATAGCCAGCCATCACGTGTTTCTTAGCTGAAGAATATAACACGAAATCAAGGCTAATAGTTAAATCGCAATCCTATTATATAACATAAAGCAATTGTGTAACTACAGTTATAAAGCTTAACCAGCAGAAGATAATTGTATTAGCAGCTCAATGTTTTTTATTTAAGGCAAGTGACAAATTACCAATATAACACAGCACAATACAAAGCAAGAGGGCCAAATGGCCTTGCATCGCTCACCTGAGTTTAATGAACCATAATAGCTTGTAAACGGTTAATAGCGTATTCAGAGATGTGACTATGGACATCAACAATGGACCACTGACTGCTATGTTTGAGTGAATCAAAACAATTTGAAGGAATTCAATATATAATAGAAACATTTCTTTGAAATTATTTCAAAATCCAGCAAGTGGATTCAGATAAGACGCTTTTCAAAATGATAGAATGTCAACCAAGGACCAATATACAATAAATTGTGTGCAATTCCGGTCGATGGTTAATGAAAATAAGAATTTTAAAGTGTTCTATATAACCATTAAAGGACAACTGCCCCACCCCCTGGCGGTGATGATTTTTACAAATCAAAATGATTTGAAGAAATTTGGTAGAGGGTTACCCAAGCAACCTTTATGTGAAATTGTTATGAAATCTGATCAGCGGTTTCAGAGAAGCTTTTCAAAGATTTATATTTAGCTGCATAAGTAAAACCACCCCTCCCACCTGGAGGCCATGCTTTTTATCGAATCAAAATGATTAGACGGTCACCCAATGAACATTTATGTGAAATTATCAAGAAATCCGGCCAGCCGTTTCTGAGCAGATTTTCTAATTGTTCTCTATAAATATATTAGGAAAAATGTTACACACTCTGGCGGCCATGTTTTTTTAACGAATCAACAATTTTGCAGAAATGAAGCAGATGGTCGCCTAAGGAACATTTCTGTGATTTTGTTTTGAAATCCAACCAGTGGTTTCGGACAAGAAGATCTTTAAAGTTTTCAATATAGCTACATGTATATTGGGAAAACTGCCCGCCCCAGGCGGCCATGTTTTTCAACGTATCAAAATAATTTGAAGACATTTGGTAGAAGGTCACGCAAGCAACATGTCTGAGAAATTATTTTAAAATCCAGCCTGTGGTTTCAGGAAAGGAGACTTTTTTAAATTTTCAATATAGCCATATAATAAATAATTACAATGTATATTGAAATTCAACCAGTGGTTTCGGACAAGATGCTTTTAAAAGTTTTCCAGTTTTTTAAGCTTTTGTTTGCCATGGAAACCATAGTTTTCTAGAAATTGAAATTAATTGAAGGAATTAGTTAAAGGAACACCCCAGACACATTCCTGCCATGTTTGGTTAAAATCCGCAAATCGGTTTCAGATAAGAAGTTGTTTAAAGTTAAAATGTTGACGACGTTGACGACTGACGACGGACGGTTACTGATCAGAATAGCTCCCCCTTGAGCTCTTCGTGCTCAGATGAGCTAACAAGTAACAGCCACAAAACATAATTATGAATGCAGCTGGGGTCGTCAACTTGTAACGATCAATGTAAATCATCTGTGGCCCGAACATCACACTTGGTCATGAATTATTCACAATACATGTACATGTAAAATTGATAAAGCTTAATCTAATAGCATCGCAATTTAAATTACATAAGACAACCAATTCAATTTAATTACAGTTTAGTTGATGTTACGACAGCGCCGATATGACTACGCCAACTGATTCCAAGATAGACTACTCTGATTATGTCCTTGAACAATATAACATGGCGTAACGAGTCGGTACGCTAGCCAATATACCGGTATACTATTTCAAATACAAAGCAAAAGTAAATTTGTGTGTGTCAGCCTCTTATGTTGAAAAAATGTAGCTTGACCACTGAGACAATCATTACATTAACGGGAAGGTATAACCTGGTGTAAAATTGTCAAACATTAAAATAGTCGCACAGTCGATAAAAGACGATATGTTGATAATATCGACATCAATAGAAAATACGCGTCTAACAGACAGCTTTATGCAAATGTCAACAGTGAACATTTCTTTAATTACATTACATATGTGTGTGTGTGTTTTTGTTTTCAGTTACATATACATTATTTAGAACCTACCTTTCCTCCGGTACTTTGTGTGTTAACAGTTGCAGGCCTCCTAGCAGACCCGAATGAAAATAAAGGGTTTTATAAAGATCCAAAGTTTGCAAACAAAGGCTTTTTAGGGAGATTTCAGTAAAAATGAAGAGCAAGTTAAGGCTAATTTAGACACTCTAATCTGATGGATATTTAACGAAACATCCCCTTATTAAAGAAAATGACCCTAAATTCAAATTGTACATCAGTATTATACTGATAAAATACCATTTTCTTCTCTTTTTTTTTTTAAAGCCACTTGATATGAATTAAACGTAGTTCAATTGTAAATGAACAATAATGACAGCAAAATAAGCACTGCACACTTATTTAAATGAGAAAACAGTCACAATCCACATTAACAAATACATGGAAAAGTACATACTGAGGAAAAGATTAAGAACAAAAGAGCAAGGCATTTAGCCTTTGCTGATGTTGTTTAAAGTCTATTTTTAGCAAACGTTAGAACACTTGCGGGAATTTCAGTTATTGTTCTTGCAAATAATTATTTCAGTGAAAGAGTCCGATGATAAATACTGCCCGGGTTCAAATGATGGCAATAGAATGATAGAGATATTTGTAAACACAAAATTGCAAGGATAAGCATGATGGATGCTCCATAATATTAACTATGGCAAGGTGTTGGGAATGAAATAAAATGTCACTTATTGCAATGCCAAATCAATAAGCAAAACTCTGTTTGAGAATGAAAAAAAAAACATCCAAATATGCAGATTATACAAAATCACTATACAATTTCCCTAGCTTTTAACTTCAATAAAATTATGTAGTAAGAACATCATTTTATCTCTGTAATTTAGCTTCTGGTGCATTTCCATTGAATTCCATACAGTAGTTCCAGAGAAAAAGTCCTGACACAAATAATACAGTTTGAGGTTCTTAAAACAGTCGCAATAAGTAATGCAATGTAGCTGACATGCACACTTTAACAGTAGCTACAAACATGAGCAATTCTTAACCTAAAACATCAACAAGAAAGAATGACCAATGTGATGTCTTATACAACTTTAATGGCCGTCCTATGATTTTGTTATTAAGTAATTAATAATTATTCTTACAATTTACTTCTAGTAATGAAAATAGAATATTTATATATATATGATCTTGCCTATATCACAACCTGATAACTACCACTTTTAATGTTAAATGTTTCTATCTAACTTTTATCCTCAGAATGTAAAGAAGAGTGCTGGTATTCATTTTGCTTAACATCACTACAAACATGTACAGCCAACATGAGACATTCTACTGACACAGTAAATAACCATTTCAATAATTCGTACTTCAGTTTGTTTCTAATTGTTTATAGTTTTGAAATGATTTTTATAAACAATCTTTTAACATCATGTCTTTTCATTATCACGTGTGAAAACAATACAATTCCGTATTTCTCAAAATATGTATAGTGACCACCCAGAACAGCAGCAATGGAAACCAATAGAAGCAGGTTGCAGCAGCAAGTTACAATGTATTTTTTCCTTGACATTGGAGTGTCTCCATTCAATTTGGTATGAAATGATATTTGGTACTGTAATACACGTGATGTTTAATATTGCCACTAATATGCAGGGTAGTTGCACATTATTTCTGTTCATTAATATGTTAGGGTTATTGCTACACTGCTATATCCACATAATTTTACTTATAGTCTTGTAAAAGTTAAGTTGCACCCAATAATTTCAAATGTTTGTAAGAACATTTGCATTAATCTTTCTACGTGTTGGTAAACAAATAAAGGTTTTAAAGGATTCCTCCCCCCCAAAAAAAAAAATAAATAAATAAATAAATAAGTAAATAAAGGTTTTAAAAGGTTTGTTATTGCCTTAATAAGCAACGGTTTGTCGTTCCGATGCCGTTATTGCTTGTTATCGAACCACTCGGGCTACCGCCCTCGTGGTTTAATTCCTACGCTTCGGAATTTAAAACCGTTGGTTATAACCGCAATAACCAAAAGTTACCCGTCAATTATTTATTAAATAACATCATGGACATATTCAACCATTGACTTAATGGCAATTACAAAATTAAAGTTACAGACTCAAATAAGATTTAGAAGATTTTTGTTTAATGCAGTGTAAGATCGTAGCTTATATCATGAGTGGTCATAGAAACAATATTCTTACGATCGGCGCAGCCACGATTGAAAATATATCGTTTTCATGACCACCAATTTTCTCTTTATTTCATGCTTTTGAGGAATAAATAAAACAAGAGGGCCCTGAGTGCCCTAGGACGCTCACCTGAAACATTGTAACCCAATTGGAATTTGCATCCCCAATGCGTGGCTTATTTTTATCTCAGGGGCATAATTTGAACGAACCTGAACCAACCTCTGGTCCTTGCGGTTTCAGGTAAACATTGTAAAAGTCATTTTGATACTGAAGTCTATATAAACCATGTGACCCCTCAGGGTATGCCCAGATTTGACTCCAGGGGCATATTTCGAAAAATCTTTGGAGAAGACCATTATGCAATGTTACGTACCAAATAGAGGAACTCTGTGGGCCTTGCCATTTTAGAGGAGAAGATTTTTAAAGACATTAAAGACATTTTGCTATTAAAGTCTATATAAACCATGTGACACCCGGGACGTGATCAGTTTAGACCAAAGGGGCATAATTTGAACAGTATTTGTAGAGGACCACTATACGATGTTACATACCAAATATAAAATCTCTAGGCCTTGCAGTTTCAGGGGATAATAATTTCAAAGTCATTTTGCTATTTAAGGCTATATAAACCATGGTGTGGTGTGGTCATCTTTGTAGTGGACCACTATAGAATGTTACATACCAAATACGAAACCTCTGGGCCTTGCGGTTTCAAAGGAGAAGATTTTTAAAGACATTTAGCTAATTAAATTTATATAGACAATGTGACCCCGAGCCGTGGCCAGTTTTGTCCCCAGGGGCATAATTTGAACAATCTTTGTAGAGGACCTCTATACGATGTTACATACCAAATAAAAAACCTCTAGGTCTTGAGAAGATTGTTCAAGTCATTTTGCTACTTAAGTCTATATAAATCATGTGACCCCCGGGGCGTGACCAGTTTTGACCCCAGGGGCATAAATTGAACAATATTTGTAAAGGATCACTATAGGATGTAACATACCAAATATGAAAAACTTTGGGCCTTGCGGTTTCAAAGAAGATTTTTAAAGGCATGTCGCTTTTTAATTCTATATATATCATGTGACCCCCCACCCGGGATTTTGCCCGTTTTGGCCCCAGGGGTATAACTTGAACAATCTTTCTAGAAGACCACTATAGGATGTTAGATACCAAATCTAAAAACTCTCGACCTTGCAGTTTCAGATGAGGATATTGTTAAAGTCATTTTGCTTTTTAAGTCTATATAAACCATGTGACCCCGGGTCGTGGCCCGTTTTGACCCCAGAGGCATAACTTGAAATATCTTTGTAGAGGACCACTATAGGATGTTATATACTAAATATGAAACCTCTGGGCCCTGCGGATTAGAGAAGACGATTTTTCAAGTTTACACTTTTAAAATCTATTTTTATCTCTGGTGACCTACATATGCAGCGGACAGTAACGATTTGAACACTTTTGAAAGAGGGTCACCCAATGATCATTCCTGAAAAGTTTGTTGAAAATCTTCCAAGTGGTTTAGGAGGAGATGTTGTTTAAATGAAAAGTTGACGACGGACGCACGCACGGACGCACGGACGCACAAACGACGGATAACGGGCGTTCACAAAAGCTCACCATGAGTACTTTGTGCTCGAGATATGCTGAAGCGTCAAAAGTGTTGTGTATTATGAAGTCATAAATATATGGTGGGAAAATAGTGCCATTCTTACTGCGTCGTTGTCGCTAAATTATATTTGTATTAAATGTTATTATGTGTTTTCTGTTTTAAAAAACCGATGTTTACACTGACGATTAGGGTATCCACATACTTTCAAAACGTACACAGAAAAAAAAAAAGTTAAATGAAGTTTAATATAACCAAGAGTGAAATGATCAAAACATTATCATTTTACTCGACCTAGAGTGAAAGGATCGGATTATATTTCACTGGTATTTTACACTAATTCACCGCATATCATGACGATAAAGTAGATTATACACGTGTACATAGAGAAGCAAAATAACACACATGAAACAACAATATAAATATACTGTAAATAAGTGTAATTTATGGTTATACGTACATAAAGTGAAATGGATAAAATTTTACAGGGTTTGAAACCCTTTGTGTGGCTATTTTGGAAAACAAGTGTATCACTTATTTAACGTTAAAATCATTACTGCTTAAACGTCTTGCTGTTTATATTTGGTTAGTCCAGATGCTTAAAATGTGTTTTTGCAGCTGAGACACTTAATGACATTTTTAAATACAGAAACCTGTGAATACGCCCTTTTAATGAAAATGAAAACCTCTAATATTCCCCGGATATTTATGTATACCTATACTTGTCAGAAGAAAGTAAACTGTTTAGTTGTATATGAGTCATTGTTGGTATTATAGTACGTATGTACCTTTTAACTAAGATTTCCGAATTTAAAGGCACGAATAAACTTACCCTAGACGATGCCAGTCCTTTAGTACATGCGTAATTATACGTATTTATACCATCTACTTTTGGTTTGCTCAAATGAAAAATAGAATTTCCCGATTGTTTAGTTATGCGACATAAATCGTTATCTTCACAGATAAAAGTGAAATATTGTCGAGTTAAATTTAATGATGACAAATTACCCATTTAAAGAAAATAGGCGAGTCGTATTTATTCTGTTTTAACACGCCTCAATCGTCTATTTGTATGTCATATGATCTAATTGCAGCAATTTGTGTGTGTTTATATTGATTCTCACACTACTGAGTCACCTGCATGCTAAAACGTAATAAAAAAAGTCCAGCGTATGTCGACGCAGGAGCTCTGTCTTGCACTGTCGTATACCCACGCACGTTAACACAGGTGTACGTTAGACCTAAGTCACGTCGACGTACGACTTCGCTGATGTCAGATTTCTCAAAGACGACGCAGGACATGACATACGACGCCCTACGTCCAACGCATGTTAACGCAAGACTATGTAAGAATCTTTCCTCCAGTCGGGAGGTTTTTGAATATGTTCAAAAACCAGTGACGACTGATTATTTGACTTAAGACACGGCACGACATTCCAAAACTAAGTAGGAACATGCAGGACTCGGTCAGGATTTTTAGTCGTAGACATGTCTTATACCTGTCTTAGCTGCAGTGTGACTGGGGCTTTATGTTGCGTCAGTATTGATGACTTATTTTAAGTTAAATGCTAGGACCACAACACGTAATACACGTGTTTTCCGATTTACATTGTGCCCCACCATGACTTAAGACAACGCACGACATTCCAAAACGACGTAGGAACACGCAGGACTCGGTCAGGATTTTTAGTCGTAGACCTGTTTTATAACTGTCTTTTTCAGCAGTGTGGCTGGGGCTTTATGTTGCGTCAGTACGCATTTTTGATGACTTATTTTAAGTTAAATGCTAGGACTACAACACGTAATACACGTGTTTTCCGATTTACATTGTGTCCCACGGTTAAATGCTGTTTTAATATATAAACAGTTGAAAAACTGTTCGAGTAGTTGACAAAACATTGGGTATTTTATTCGGATTACACAAAACGCAGTTTCAGTTGATTCTCTATAGCGCGTTTTCTGCATTTTGATGACTTTTTGATGTCTGACGCAATGAAATCATGTTTGTACGTTTTTCGTGACGCAACTACGTAAATGTCCCTCACATTTAATACAAGCGGGTTAACGTTACCCTCAAAATGTTTAGACTAGAGAAAACACTGTGTTTAACATTTTGTTGTATGTAAAACTTGGCTTTACAATAATTACAATTGTTTTATTTACTTGTTTGGGTTTTTTTCTGCTCGAAGAAAATATGTTCTGCCTATTGCGGATTTAAAAGCTTTAACGAAACCGCTGCCTCCACGTCGAATGAAATCCTTCTAGATTTGGAATGCTCTATATTTAACTTTTCTGCATTTTGTATTATTTTATCCAAAAAAAAACACCTGAAATATGGCATTATGATTTACAACTACTACTTATTAAGACATACATATTGAGAGATTAAATCAAAATCAAAATGAGATAACTAAGAAGTAAACATAACAACGCAATGAGTTGATGGTGTCCACTTGTTTCCTCTATCCACAAGTGTGTGATAATGTGATTGGTATATCTATACTGGTCACGTTGATGTTTGTGCCGACAGGGATTTAACACGAGCTAGGCTCGGAGCCAGTTAAATCTTAGTGGAGATTGATGGCACGTGCTCAACTAGTCTGACGTCAACCAATTCATGGCCGATTACTCATGGACAATACAATATGGCGGAGTAACGGTTTGTCATACATTTAAACATAGTTTTCTAAATTATTTGCATTTGTTTTGCCTGTCATTGTAACCAAACATTATATTTCATTTAGTATATCGCGATCTTTTAGTGATTTTAATCTCGTTAAATATATATCATTTAAATATGCTGAATAACCTGTCTGAACATCCATACATATATTTCGGATTTTCGGACGTGTTGAGTAACTATTGAGTAAAATACACCAGAAATGTATTAATGCCTATTTATAGATCTTTAAATACACTGTTCTATTATTTTAAATAATTAACAACAATTAACATATTTCAATCTTATGATAATAAAGACCATTATCCTTATTAAAATAATATGAATTGGTAAAAAAATCTAAAAATAAATAAATAAATATGGTTAATTTATTGATATTAATAATTTATTTACACTGTTATATTTTTTCAGCGTGCAGTTTCCACTCCAAGGCATCAGTACATCAGTAAGAAGATAGAAAGAACAGAAAAAAAAACACAACATGTGTGATACTGTTCTCTTCCAACTTCACAACACAAGAAAGTTCATAAACAGAAATTTCGCTGTTCATCTGTGTAATTGCTATTTTATCTAGTGGGTTTATCCTGAGATTATAAAATGTCAAACGTAAAAAACAACTTTCTACAATAAGAATTTTATATGAATACGTTATAAAATGTGAATATTAACAGTGTGCAGCAAACAAAGCAATAATGAGAACATCTTACAAACTGTGCAACATACCCCAAGTATGTGTCGTCCTTTTGAAAGGTGAAAGACAACTTATTCTATGTTTAAAATGATAATTTAATAACTTTAATATGTAGCTTTAGAGAACATTCAGCAATTAAATTTAAATATGTTCAGTTATGTAGTATTATTTTTGTTTGATGGTGTGCATTGCCTGAGCCTATACTGCATCAAATTATTTCAGTGAAGATGTTAATGGTGATATTATACTTTAGGAAGTTGCCCATTATTTGTATACTGTTGAAATGGTTGATTTGCAAATATATATATATATAAATAATACTTCACATGTATACATTTAATTATGAAAGTAAACATGTTCAGTTATTAAAATATATTGTATGCAATGAATAGACAATTATATTTCACTGAAGAACACGTATTTCACTTATAAAGAATATTAACCAGAAATATATATGAAGATGTTTTGGTTTAGAAAAGACATAACAATCTATGTGTGAATTAACTGTGTTATTATTTGTTTGATTTGAAATTATAAATTAAATAAAGGTTTAAACAGTGTATTACACTATGTTTATTATATTATGCCCAAATAATATCACTTATAAGCTGGCATAATTTTATACATAAAAGGATTTAGTCAATATTTCCAGTCATATCACTGCAATAACAGTGACATGTTCAGTGTTTCAGATACAAGTGTCAAGGCGTTTTAATTAATTGTATAAATTAATTGCAATTTCCTTTCTCTGTAAGGCATGCCTACTTTTTCTAAGGTGTATATGATTTGTTAATTAATACTGGTAATCATGAAACATCAATAAAAAACAACAACACTTATGCAGAAGAACTTATTTATTTATTTTAAATTTAAACAAGTCAATTTCAAGATCCTTTGATTTGCCAGTGCAGTTGGCCAGCCATGCACACAAGAAGTATCCAGCAATTTCTAAATGAACCAGCAACCTGAAAATAAATGCAAAAACAAGAATTATACAGTAAGTTCTTCTAGCATCAACTTCTACTAACGAGATCTACATTGTAAATGTATTTCCAAATGTAATAATTCTAAAATGGTGATGCAATACACATTTGCTTTTGCTTTTATACTTTTTACTTTAACACAAACTTAATATACAGTAACGTGATTGGTCTTTTGAGCATTATTAGAACTCAAATTAACTACCAAGACGAATTAACTGCTTACACTCAATTGCTTCCTGAACACTTATCCGAATATCCGAAATAGACATCAAGTTAATTTCGGTGAGCTTTTTAACAAAACTACAATTTATACTGCAATGGCAAGCATGCATATAAACAGACAAGACAAAGGTTGAATGAAAGGAGGAACGATATTACAATGACAGGTAAAGAAGTACTTAATTTTCAAGCTCGTTTAAAATTGCCTATAGAAAGTAACGTACCTCAGCCATCTTGATTTAACCGGTGTTACCATATGAGATTTGGGTGATGCCAGACCTCTACCACGAAGTAAGTAAAGATTGGGTACCAGAATTGGTCATCAACAACAGCAACCCTAACAAAAACAGCAACCACCACCACCACCACCGCCACCACCACCACTACTACTACTACTACTACTACTACTATTTCTACTACTACTACTACTAATACTATTACTGCTACTACTTTTACATCATCATCAACAACAACAACAATAACTACTACTACTACTACTACTACTACTACTACTACTACTACTACTACTACTACTACTACTACTACTACTACTACTACTACTACTACTACTACTGCACTATCACTAATACAACTGCTGCCTCTACTACTTCTACTCCTGCTACTACTACTACTGCAATTACTACTACTTCTACCACCACCACTACCACTACTACTACTACTACTACTACTACTACTACTACTACTACTACTACTACTACTACTACTACTACTACTACTTCTACTACTACTACTACTACTACTACTACTACTACTACTCTACTACTTCCACTACTACTAGTACTACTTCTACTACTACTACTACTACTACTGCTGCTGCTTCTACTCCTGCTGCTGCTGCTACTGCTGTTGGTGCTGTTACTACTACTTCTTCTACTGCTACAACTACCCTGCACCATTTCATCATTTCTTCTTCCGAAATATTAGCCTTGTTTTTTTAAATCATGAAATATCTTATACCTAAATCATTTGGACTAACCAAAACCAAGCATTGTACAATGAAAAAAGAAATGTTGCCGTAATGGCTTGAACCTACGACCTTCAGATCAGAGTATGTCAAATTAACCACTAGACCAGCCGGATTAATATGCGTTTATGTATGCATGGTTCCCAAAATACCAAAGCGTGTTGTAAATTGCCGTGCATCCGCGATTGATATCCCGACTTAACAACTTTTCCGTTTAATCAATCAAAATCAAACGTGTATTTTCCTGTTTACCAGCAGCAGTCGCGTGGTTAGCGCGTGAGATGTTCTCATCACAAGGTTAGGGACATTTTTTCGCGAGTTTTCACTGTAGAAAGTTAAATTGTTGGGGACATAAGTGTTATTATTATTATTATTATTATTATTATTATTTTCTTCATTCAACATTACAACATGTTTATGGTGAAAGTTTATTACAGATTTAGAAGTAAAAACATTCCTAAATTATGATGAATAAACAAATAGGAACATATGTTTGCTTTCAAAAATAAAAAAATAAAAGCAATACAAATATTCTCAGAAAATGAATTAAACTCATCAAGTGGCAAGCACTTGATATACCACATACTAGCACTCAAGTTTATGTATGTTCTTATATCCAATGCCTCCTAATAATTGTGTCATTATCGTAATTATCCAATTGTATTTGCAACTGAGTTTTATTTACACTGAACGCGTGTTCTTGTTTTTACATCATCAGAAACTGAGCTGAATAGATAAAAAACATACATTTATTTGGAAAACTTTGGTGACCGGTTAGTTTTAGCGTTGAGTGTTAGCGTTTAGGGAATATTTTAAAAGTATCGGTTCCCATAGGATTAATTCGATTCCGCTTTCAATGCTTTGTTATTGTTTTCTTTGTATTTTCGGTCATCATCGGCAATCGACGGAACACTGCGCCCGGTTGCGTCTCGTCTGTTTCCGGTCATCATCTGCGATCATCGAAACTATGAACTGGATAATAGAACAGAACAGAACAGAACATACATTTCATTAGCGACTTGAACAAAGTACATCGTCAAAAACAATTCAATACGAATAAGCAAATGTCATGAGATAGGTTGAAAAGTCATAGAAAAGAGACACACTAATTAACAATATAATCTATTGGAACAACAAATAAACAAAATACTATATGCAATATGTATTAACAGTGTTAACCAATCAATTAAGAGAACTTCTAAGAGCCAACGTATGTTTTATAAACCTAGCAGTGTTAAGTAACACAGTCCTATTAGGCGTATTTTGTAGTTTAAGAAATTTAAACATGGATGGTCTTTTATAATAATAATAATAATAATAATAATAATAATAATAATAATAATAATAATAATAATAATAATATATATTGCTTTCTTAAATCTTCAAATATATGGCAAATACATATAAATGAAATTTTCATTTAAGTCAAACTAAAGATTTTCATTAGGAACTTTGCCTGTTACATATATGTTCCATGGTTAACATTGTATAAACATTTATAATGATTTGTTACGCTATGCGCTCTGATTTGAAAATGGAAAATTAAATAGTTCACAGTGTTTAAATTGTTACAAAGAACTAAATCGTGTTCAGTGAGTGTGCACTGACATTGATTTGATACATCACTTAAATTTCATTTTACGATGTATACTTATGCAGATATGTACGCGTATGTCAATTATACCTCGTGGAAATGTAGTTGAGTTTATTAAATAGTTTGGTAACTTTTTTGTTTCATATTTCAGGACGCAATGTTTGCAACATATCTAAGATGAATAGTCTGATTTCCGGTTTCCAAAAGACGTCATACATTATGAATTTTCCAAACGCTTAATGTTTGAAATAAACAAGATTACTTAAACCAGGACTTGTTTAAAACGTAAAATAAAAAAAAATAAAAAGCACACAATATTGAGATAAAATTATGTATTAATATCGGCCACGAATACGTGAAACCTGAACACAAACTTATTTTACGATAGATTTATCCAAAAAAAGATTTACGAGTGCTTGAACCCATACACTAATACATTAAACTGTCAACGCGTTTAGTTAAGACATATATTTTAAAAGTAGTGATTTATTTACAGGTTCCACTTTACGGCGGACAACATGTACAATGGCAAATTGGACAGTCCGGTAAAGTGAACAGTAGGTCACATTTAACAGTTAGGCAGTCGGATGAAATGAACAGTAGACAACATTTCACTGTTGTATAAAGTAAAATAATATAACTTTATTTGTGTTTAACCTCAGGCATGATTTGCTATTGTCGTTGTTGTTGTATCTCCTATTTCCCACGAATTATTATAAAATTACCTAACAAGTTACTAAGCGATTCTGGGTTCGTATTCACCAATGCATTCCTAGACTTAAGACGTAAGAATAAAGAGTATTCGTTAAACCTGTTTTGCTAACAACGCTGTGTTGTTGAATTTTACTGGATATTTACCATAACTTATTTGAGCATTTTATATTATTTCATAATGATTTATATATAACATATGCGACGTTGGTACCTTGCATATCATCGAACACACAAGTACTTTATCGAGAATTATATTCTTTAATTTTTAAGTCTAAAATAAGGTTGGTGGATACAGGCCCTGATCAAATAAATAATCAAAACGTATGGAATCGCCATATAAGAACATTTAGTACGTCTTTAAGTTCATACATGATACAAACGAATTGTTTGACGGACACACTAATGTGGGTGTAAGACTGACATTTGTCTGATTTGATGGCGTCATATCCGGTCCGCCATATTTAACGACTTAACATCCGATTGGCTATATAGGACAATGACACTGGCGGTTCGCCATCCACAATGACGTCATATCCTGTCGGCCATTTTGAATTACGTCACATCCTGTAAGCCATATTAGATGATGTCACATTTTGTTTCGCCATTTTGTATACCAAAGCGGTGGCATATCCGGTTTACTATCTTGGATGACGTTATATCCGGTCGATCATCTTGGATGATGTCACATTCGGTCCGCCATCTTAAATGATGTCATATGCGGTTCGCCATCTTAGATGACGTCATATCTGGTCCGCCATATTGAATGACGTCACCTGCCTCGACCATATTGAATGATGTCAAATCCGGTCCTCCATCTTGGTTGACGATATATGCGGCCGCCATATTGAATGACGTCACATTCGGTCGGCCGTATGAGATGACCACATATCCGGTCCTACACCTTTCATTACAAACTGGCGGAACATCCGGTTCACCATCATAGATGATATCACATCCGGTCCCTAATCTTAGATTATGTAATAAGTATTTATATTTGGATTTTAAAATAGACTACAAAGAGACTGGTCGCCAATTGTAAATACACAGAATGTCTTTGTCTTTCTTTGGCCAAAAGTGAAATAACACCTTGGGTTTGAAGTTCAGTTATATTTCCCATTTTAAATGAATAGTTTAATGTGTTGATTACATACTGTTTAATGTCAGTCCAAAACATTTTCAAACATTCTGTAGTTAACCCATCTGATCCCGGACTTTTGTTATTTTTCATGTCTTTTAAAGCTTGGATACATTCATATTATGTTAGCATTTTCGGGGTACTTTTCTCTATCTTCGTTTGTTAATTTAATCAGATTTTCAAAAAAAACTATTGCTGATTTCCTGGTTTAAAAATAAATCTGCAGTCTAAAGTGCGGAGTAGTATTGTTGTATATATACTAAAATCTGTTTGTGATCATCTTCTATTTCGTTATTAATTTTTAGCTGTTTAAGTATTTTTTGTTCTGATCGTTTTGATTCTAAATTAGCAAGATATTTGGTATTTTGTTCGGCTCCCTCAATCCATTCTGCTTTTGCCCGTATTAAAATTCCTTTGATTTTTCCCTCATTAATAGCATTAAATTTATCTGTTTCGTCCTTATACATTTTTAGCAGTGTTTCATCATTAGGCTTATATTTCAATTGTTCTTCTATATTATGTAAATTAGCTTCTGTTTCTTTTTCAGTTTTTAAACTTTGTGTCTTTTTGTTTTAAGCACATTTAATAATTTCATCTCTGATCCTTCCTATAATTAATTCCAATATAATGTTAGGATTAGTTTCGTTGTTAAAATCAACAACTTCCTTTATTCCGTGCTTTATTTTTATTTTGTATTCTTCATCAAATAGTAAAGAGTTGTTTATTTTGAAATAGCCTGGACCTCTTTTTAAAGTATCAAAATGAATGTAAAGGAAAACAATTGAATGGTCGGATTTAAAACCGGGATGTATAGTACAGTTTCTTGCATCGCTAATGAGTGAGGCCGACAGTAGAAAATAATCAAGTCTACAAAATATTCGAGGATACGTGTTAGAATGCCATGTAAACTATGTCTTATATGGATTAAAATTTCTGTAAATATCAATTAAGTCATGTATATCTTTTATTTCATTAAGTGTATCAGAACATTTTGTATTGGTATCTATTCTCACATTTAACTTATCCCTTTTAAAGTCATGAACACCATTAAAGTCACCACCAATTATCGGAAAGAAATCATATAGGTTAATAATAGTGTTTTCTGAAGTGTTGAACAATGCTGATATCCTCATTATTTGGTGCGTAAGTGTTTACAAGAGCTATTTTTGTGTTGTTAATTATTAATTTTAAAACTTGAAGTCTCCCGACTATAACTTCATTATGTTCAACGATGTGTATATCATTATTACTTTTTATTAAAATTCCAACCCCTAAACTGTTTGTACTTTGGCCACTTAAAAATACTTCCCATTTTTTAGCCCAGGCAACATTGTTTTGTTTGTTGTCATAATGAATTTCTTGCAGCAACGCAATGTATATTGACTTAGATTTTAACCATGTTAGAACTTGCTCACGTTTAGGTTTGCAATTTAGACCCTTGACATTAACGTGCACATATTGAGACTTATCATGTTTTTTTAATGAACCTTATTGACTATGTCTTCCGTAAGTTTATTTACATTCAAGAAATTCATTTCCACACAATTGAATTTAGAATTTCCTTTCAGTAAAAGAATAGTAGAACAGCACACTAGAAGATTGTGAACTGCGTTTGAATAACAAACATATATATGAAAATGTTGCATCTATGTATGTATCGAGAAAGAGATAGTATGTCAAAGGTTTTGTGATAACACTACTATGAGTACGTATGAAAAAAATACTTTATATAAGCCATACCTTAATATATAATATTATATAATATTTGCTGAAAACTGGCTATAGAAAGTCAAACCACAACATAAAAGCAGTGACGCTCTAAATGGTTGTTCTACAATCATGTTTGAGAAACTGTTGTTAAACATGCTTGCATTTTGTAAAAAAAAAAAAAATATTAAAATAATACAGGAAACGTTTCAAATATTTTACCACTATGGCAACTGTAAGTGTAGTCAATATACACAGTGCATACTATTAAATACAATTAAAGTGACAAATGTTGTGTTTGTTACGTTATAGAAAGTAGTTTTTACCAAAAACAACAAAAAAAGTAAGTAAAGCATAATTACATTTCTGAATGGTTTCTACATGTAATATGCATTGAATAAAATATTGGATACAAATATCAAATATATATCCTTTTTAAGTGTTAGAACAAATAATTCGCTTGCTAGATAAACACATAGTTTTAAGTACTATTATTTTACCTTTTCAACATTGTATTATTACATTAAAATTCAGCGTCTCTGTTTTATTTGTATTGTATAGTAAAATCTGCACAATTTTGTCGTGGTTTACATTTTGTATATGCCTATCTGTATTTTTATAATTATGTCAAACTAGCTGCAGGATAAAATGCAAATGATTACCCCCATTCTATAATCTTATATGTATACAATAGAACATGTTTTTGGTTTCAGTTCAAAGACAAAAGAATTTCAGAACGAACTTGAGCTCAAGTTATGAAAGCGAAAATACCCAGATTATTAAAAATACATAATGTTAGTTATTTAACTTGTATACAACATGATAGGATACTTAATTACAAAAGAGGTTTAATCTGGTTTGCAAATTTTGGCTAATATATATCTAATGAACTCGACTACAGAAAAATGTATCGCGAGTTACAAAATGCTTGAACAATTGTGTTTGCTGTAATAATCTGTTTTGTACTCGTATATTTTGGTTAGTAAACATTTAATGTACTCGACTAAAAATGTATCGTGAGTTACAAAATGTTGGAACAATGTTGTTTGCAGTAATAGTCAATCGCCATGTACATATATCTACCACAATTAGATTAAACCAATAAAAACAAACATTGTGCTAATGTATTATCTTAAATGTAATATAACACATATGACTAGTAACTAAGTATTAACCAATTTTTAAATCGATTACATACAATAGTAAAAATTGTAACTTTATAGTTAGATGTGACATATGTATTGTACAAATATGTTACAGTAAAATCGGCTTCCATGTACACCAGGGTATTAAGATTGTTCGTGCAGACATGCTTTTCTGCTTTGTCAAATACAACATTGACAAGATCATACTGTAAATAATGTAAATCATCGTGTCCATCATTTCTAATAGTTTACTCTCTTGAGTCTTTAAAAACGTTGCACTTGATAGCTACATCGTACAACTTTATTCATATTTTTGTTACGTTTAATATAGACTTTTGTTAGTTTACATTTATACAACATATATATAAACGCATTATGAAATGCCTAAATTATCTTAATATAACTCAACGTTTAAACTCTTTTTTTTCACGCGCGAAAGGAACAGAAGGCATTTTTTGTGTTGCCTTAGAGCGTTGTTGTTTGTTGAGAAAATTAAACTAAATTTCTCACACTAGAACTAGACAGTTATACAAAATAAAAACGAACAGTTTAATGTGTTGGCTGAAATTACATGACCACTAAAAGATATTGAAATGCATATAGTTCCACAAAAGGTCAATACACACGTATAGACCATACGTATATAAGTAGATGGACATTAAATACGTTATTTTGTACGATAAAACTAAACAAGAAGGCCATGAGGACCTAGGACTATCACCAGATAATTTTGATGGTGACCTAGTTTTTGACCCCACTTGACTCAGTTTCGATCTCTTCTGAGACATTACTGGGACCAATGTTCTGAGCAAAATTCATATTGATTGGTCTATAAATGAGGCCTCTAGAGTGTTCACAAGCTTTAACTTCAATTTGGCCTGGTGACCACGTTTTTGAAACCACGTGACCCAGTTTCGATCTCTTCCGAGATATCACTGGGACAAATGTTCTAGGCAGGTTTCGTTATGATTAAGCTATACCTGTGACATACAGAGTGTCCACAAGCTTCTTCTTCAATTTGGCTATGCGACCTAGTTGTTTACCCCACATGGACACATTTGGACAAATGATCTGAGCACGTTTCATGAAGAGTTGGTAAAATATTTACTTTTAGAGTGTTCACACGATATTTCTTTAATTTGCCCTAGTGAACTCACATGACTCAGTTTCAAACTCGTCCGAAATATCATAAGAACAAATGTTCTGGACAACTTTCATGAAGATTGGGCGATACATATTGCATCTAGAGTGTTCACAGGCTATTTTAAAATTTTCAATGTAGCCACAGCAATATAAGGACAATTTCCCCGCCCCCTCCCCCCTGGCAGCCATCTTGTTCAAATGAGCGGAACCATTTTTGAACTCGGCCAAGATATCATAATAACAATTGTTCAGTGGGTTTCATGTTGATTGGTCAAACAATGTGATTCTAACAGTATTCACAATCTTTTTCTTTAACTTAACATAGTGACCTTCGTTTATGACCCATACTTTTTTGAAACAAAATTTACTTACTACGTAATTCGTAACCCACCCAACTATTCTGACAAGTGTATTTTAGTGGAAAGTCGGTTTCTTTTGTAAGCTGTGGAAAAAATATTCCCGGTTTACATGATTATGAACTTTGCAAATTATGTACTACTGTTATTGAACATTAATAACACATACATTTGTTACGTAATATAATATATATAATAATAATAAAACCAAATAATAAAAAAAAAAGTTAAATAAAATAGTTTTAACCCATTAATGCATAGCATCCCACTTTTAGGATGCTGAATATTTCTGGCCGCTATCTATACTTGATGGTCTATATTGGCAACAAAAACATCACAATCAAGTACTTATAACATTTGTTATCACCTTCAGACCAGCTAAGTGTATGTAATGTGAACTTGTCTTTCCATTTTATACCAAAGTACCACTGAAACGGGTGTGGAAAGTGAATTTTGGAAAATATAAAAATAATATTAGATTCAATTGTTTTGTTTTACAGTCATGTTCGAATATTTCAAATCAAAAGTCATTTGGACAATGTTTTATCGTTGGTTTATGCTATAATATTTATTTCATTGCTATTATTTCATATTTTTCCTTACTTAAAGCTTCGGACAATGTACATCACACATTTGGGTTGCAAGGCTCAAGAGGGTGGTGCATTATTTGTTTAATACATTATGTATATAAAGCCTGATTCGTTCATACATTGAGTGTATAATGAACAGTTCACTGAAATACTGGTGTACACACATATGTAAATGTTATAATAAATATCTACACATTGTATAATTATTTAATAGTTATATACATATGCACTATATCTGACTGGAATCAAAATACCGGAATTCACCCTACACAGAATACGGGAATTGGGGGTACAGGAAGAGTGTAAGCAAAAATGACTGAACAAAACCCCATATATAACCATGAATAACCACAAGAAACGTGTGTCTACACCTATGACATTCATTCTTTATAACTAGAATGGAATGCTAAAAATATTGTGTACATTGAGTAAACTGTTTTGACTGAGCCAACTCGCAACGTAAATAAGGAGATTTATTCACACGTTCTCGCATGGCTGTGGATTATAATTCTGCTTGGTTGTTGTCCAGATAATGGACCAAAACACCAGTACATGCAGAATAGCGGGGTGGAGGACATATTTGCTTTCATACCAAATACGGACATACAATACGCATGCAATGCGCATAAGGTAGTTTCCAGATACTGTAATGAACAATTGTATATGTTGCAATTCTGACACAGCATATGCAAAATATACCTTATAGGGTATTCGCAAAGAGTTACTGCTAGAATGCCCAGCGGCACTGCAACGTTGAGTGCCAGACCAAGTCGGACGTGACGGAGTTTTACCTTGTCAGGGCTAACGCAATGAGTTTGTCAACTTTGCAGAGGGAAATTAAATTTATTAGCATGTGTGCAAAGGTTAAAGTAGAAATTCATGAAAAGTGCTTTACAGCATTTCACTTAAGCTGATGTGTAAGTGTGACACAATAATATGATATTTCAGGCAAACATGTTGACAAAATATAGTCGTATGCGATAAGACTTTGTAGTACACACATTAAACATTATTAAATAATTAAATGACAACAATCATAGTTAAATATAGATAAACTATGTGTACGTGTTATAAGAACAGTAGATAAAATAAGCTTCTGTCACATTAATGCATTTAATTATATGTCATAAAGCACCACCCACTCATGCAAAGCATCCCATTTTTGGGATGGGACAATAAACACTCAAAAATCACTTAGTGTTTGTTGTTTCCTAAAAATGCATTTTAATTCCTATGTTTTATGCTATAAGTGAACATTTTTTTAAATCAAAGTATAGAAAGAAAATATTGGGTATTGATGGGTTACATGTAAGCATTGTGTTGGAATATATATTGAAAATTGAATCTGATTTGAAAATGGAAAATTAAATAGTTCACAGTGTTTAAATTGTTACAAAGAACTAAATCGTGTTCAGTGAGTGTGCACTGACATTGATTTGATACAACACTTAAATTTCATTTTACGATGTATACTTATGCAGATATGTACGCGTATGTCAATTATACCTCGTGGAAATGTAGTTGAGTTTATTAAATAGTTTGGTAACTTTTTTGTTTCATATTTCAGGACGCAATGTTTGCAACATATCTAAGATGAATAGTCTGATTTCCGGTTTCTAAAAGACGTCATACATTATGAATTTTCCAAACGCTTAATGTTTGAAATAAACAAGATTACTTAAACCAGGACTTGTTTAAAACGTAAAATAAAAAAAAATAAAAAGCACACAATATTGAGATAAAATTATGTATTAATATCGGCCACGAATACGTGAAACCTGAACCCAAACTTATTTTACGATAGATTTATCCAAAAAAAGATTTACGAGTGCTTGAACCCATACACTAATACATTAAACTGTCAACGCGTTTAGTTAAGACATATATTTTAAAAGTAGTGATTTATTTACAAGTTCCACTTTACGGCGGACAACATGTACAATGGCAAATTGGACAGTCCGGTAAAGTGAACAGTAGGTCACATTTAACAGTTAGGCAGTCGGATGAAATGAACAGTAGACAACATTTCACTGTTGTATAAAGTAAAAGAATATAACTTTATTTGTGTTTAACCTCAGGCATGATTTGCTATTGTCGTTGTTGTTGTATCTCCTATTTCCCACTAATTATTATAAAATTACCTAACAAGTTACTAAGCGATTCTGGGTTCGTATTCACCAATGCATTCCTAGACTTAAGACGTAAGAATAAAGAGTATTCGTTAAACCTGTTTTGCTAACAACGCTGTGTTGTTGAATTTTACTGGATATTTACCATAACTTATTTGAGCATTTTATATTATTTCATAATGATTTATATATAACATATGCGACGTTGGTACCTTGCATATCATCGAACACACAAGTACTTTATCGAGAATTATATTCTTTAATTTTTAAGTCTAAAATAAGGTTGGTGGATACAGGCCCTGATCAAATAAATAATCAAAACGTATGGAATCGCCATATAAGAACATTTAGTACGTCTTTAAGTTCATCCATGATACAAACGCATTGTTTGACGGACACACTAATGTGGGTGTAAGACTGACATTTGTCTGATTTGATGGCGTCATATCCGGTCCGCCATATTTAACGACTTAACATCCGATTGGCTATATAGGACAATGACACTGGCGGTTCGCCATCCACAATGACGTCATATCCTGTCGGCCATTTTGAATTACGTCACATCCTGTAAGCCATATTAGATGATGTCACATTTTGTTTCGCCATTTTGTATACCAAAGCGGTGGCATATCCGGTTTACTATCTTGGATGACGTTATATCCGGTCGATCATCTTGGATGATGTCACATTCGGTCCGCCATCTTAAATGATGTCATATGCGGTTCGCCATCTTAGATGACGTCATATCTGGTCCGCCATATTGAATGACGTCACCTGCCTCGACCATATTGAATGATGTCAAATCCGGTCCTCCATCTTGGTTGACGATATATGCGGCCGCCATATTGAATGACGTCACATTCGGTCGGCCGTATGAGATGACCACATATCCGGTCCTACACCTTTCATTACAAACTGGCGGAACATCCGGTTCACCATCATAGATGATATCACATCCGGTCCCTAATCTTAGATTATGTAATAAGTATTTATATTTGGATTTTAAAATAGACTACAAAGAGACTGGTCGCCAATTGTAAATACACAGAATGTCTTTGTCTTTCTTTGGCCAAAAGTGAAATAACACCTTGGGTTTGAAGTTCAGTTATATTTCCCATTTTAAATGAATAGTTTAATGTGTTGATTACATACTGTTTAATGTCAGTCCAAAACATTTTCAAACATTCTGTAGTTAACCCATCTGATCCCGGACTTTTGTTATTTTTCATGTCTTTTAAAGCTTGGATACATTCATATTATGTTAGCATTTTCGGGGTACTTTTCTCTATCTTCGTTTGTTAATTTAATCAGATTTTCAAAAAAAACTATTGCTGATTTCCTGGTTTAAAAATAAATCTGCAGTCTAAAGTGCGGAGTAGTATTGTTGTATATATACTAAAATCTTTTTGTGATCATCTTCTATTTCGTTATTAATTTTTAGCTGTTTAAGTATTTTTTGTTCTGATCGTTTTGATTCTAAATTAGCAAGATATTTGGTATTTTGTTCGGCTCCCTCAATCCATTCTGCTTTTGCCCGTATTAAAATTCCTTTGATTTTTCCCTCATTAATAGCATTAAATTTATCTGTTTCGTCCTTATACATTTTTAGCAGTGTTTCATCATTAGGCTTATATTTCAATTGTTCTTCTATATTATGTAAATTAGCTTCTGTTTCTTTTTCAGTTTTTAAACTTTGTGTCTTTTTGTTTTAAGCACATTTAATAATTTCATCTCTGATCCTTCCTATAATTAATTCCAATATAATGTTAGGATTATCTTAAATGTAATATAACACATATGACTAGTAACTAAGTATTAACCAATTTTTAAATCGATTACATACAATAGTAAAAATTGTAACTTTATAGTTAGATGTGACATATGTATTGTACAAATATGTTACAGTAAAATCGGCTTCCATGTACACCAGGGTATTAAGATTGTTCGTGCAGACATGCTTTTCTGCTTTGTCAAATACAACATTGACAAGATCATACTGTAAATAATGTAAATCATCGTGTCCATCATTTCTAATAGTTTACTCTCTTGAGTCTTTAAAAACGTTGCACTTGATAGCTACATCGTACAACTTTATTCATATTTTTGTTACGTTTAATATAGACTTTTGTTAGTTTACATTTATACAACATATATATAAACGCATTATGAAATGCCTAAATTATCTTAATATAACTCAACGTTTAAACTCTTTTTTTTCACGCGCGAAAGGAACAGAAGGCATTTTTTGTGTTGCCTTAGAGCGTTGTTGTTTGTTGAGAAAATTAAACTAAATTTCTCACACTAGAACTAGACAGTTATACAAAATAAAAACGAACAGTTTAATGTGTTGGCTGAAATTACATGACCACTAAAAGATATTGAAATGCATATAGTTCCACAAAAGGTCAATACACACGTATAGACCATACGTATATAAGTAGATGGACATTAAATACGTTATTTTGTACGATAAAACTAAACAAGAAGGCCATGAGGACCTAGGACTATCACCAGATAATTTTGATGGTGACCTAGTTTTTGACCCCACTTGACTCAGTTTCGATCTCTTCTGAGACATTACTGGGACCAATGTTCTGAGCAAAATTCATATTGATTGGTCTATAAATGAGGCCTCTAGAGTGTTCACAAGCTTTAACTTCAATTTGGCCTGGTGACCACGTTTTTGAAACCACGTGACCCAGTTTCGATCTCTTCCGAGATATCACTGGGACAAATGTTCTAGGCAGGTTTCGTTATGATTAAGCTATACCTGTGACATACAGAGTGTCCACAAGCTTCTTCTTCAATTTGGTTATGCGACCTAGTTGTTTACCCCACACGGACACATTTGGACAAATGATCTGAGCACGTTTCATGAAGAGTTGGTAAAATATTTACTTTTAGAGTGTTCACACGATATTTCTTTAATTTGCCCTAGTGAACTCACATGACTCAGTTTCAAACTCGTCCGAAATATCATAAGAACAAATGTTCTGGACAACTTTCATGAAGATTGGGCGATACATATTGCATCTAGAGTGTTCACAGGCTATTTTAAAATTTTCAATGTAGCCACAGCAATATAAGGACAATTTCCCCGCCCCCTCCCCCCTGGCAGCCATCTTGTTCAAATGAGCGGAACCATTTTTGAACTCGGCCAAGATATCATAATAACAATTGTTCAGTGGGTTTCATGTTGATTGGTCAAACAATGTGATTCTAACAGTATTCACAATCTTTTTCTTTAACTTAACATAGTGACCTTCGTTTATGACCCATACTTTTTTGAAACAAAATTTACTTACTACGTAATTCGTAACCCACCCAACTATTCTGACAAGTGTATTTTAGTGGAAAGTCGGTTTCTTTTGTAAGCTGTGGAAAAAATATTCCCGGTTTACATGATTATGAACTTTGCAAATTATGTACTACTGTTATTGAACATTAATAACACACACATTTGTTACGTAATATAATATATATAATAATAATAAAACCAAATAATAAAAAAAAAAGTTAAATAAAATAGTTTTAACCCATTAATGCATAGCATCCCACTTTTAGGATGCTGAATATTTCTGGCCGCTATCTATACTTGATGGTCTATATTGGCAACAAAAACATCACAATCAAGTACTTATAACATTTGTTATCACCTTCAGACCAGCTAAGTGTATGTAATGTGAACTTGTCTTTCCATTTTATACCAAAGTACCACTGAAACGGGTGTGGAAAGTGAATTTTGGAAAATATAAAAATAATATTAGATTCAATTGTTTTGTTTTACAGTCATGTTCGAATATTTCAAATCAAAAGTCATTTGGACAATGTTTTATCGTTGGTTTATGCTATAATATTTATTTCATTGCTATTATTTCATATTTTTCCTTACTTAAAGCTTCGGACAATGTACATCACACATTTGGGTTGCAAGGCTCAAGAGGGTGGTGCATTATTTGTTTAATACATTATGTATATAAAGCCTGATTCGTTCATACATTGAGTGTATAATGAACAGTTCACTGAAATACTGGTGTACACACATATGTAAATGTTATAATAAATATCTACACATTGTATAATTATTTAATAGTTATATACATATGCACTATATCTGACTGGAATCAAAATACCGGAATTCACCCTACACAGAATACGGGAATTGGGGGTACAGGAAGAGTGTAAGCAAAAATGACTGAACAAAACCCCATATATAACCATGAATAACCACAAGAAACGTGTGTCTACACCTATGACATTCATTCTTTATAACTAGAATGGAATGCTAAAAATATTGTGTACATTGAGTAAACTGTTTTGACTGAGCCAACTCGCAACGTAAATAAGGAGATTTATTCACACGTTCTCGCATGGCTGTGGATTATAATTCTGCTTGGTTGTTGTCCAGATAATGGACCAAAACACCAGTACATGCAGAATAGCGGGGTGGAGGACATATTTGCTTTCATACCAAATACGGACATACAATACGCATGCAATGCGCATAAGGTAGTTTCCAGATACTGTAATGAACAATTGTATATGTTGCAATTCTGACACAGCATATGCAAAATATACCTTATAGGGTATTCGCAAAGAGTTACTGCTAGAATGCCCAGCGGCACTGCAACGTTGAGTGCCAGACCAAGTCGGACGTGACGGAGTTTTACCTTGGCAGGGCTAACGCAATGAGTTTGTCAACTTTGCAGAGGGAAATTAAATTTATTAGCATGTGTGCAAAGGTTAAAGTAGAAATTCATGAAAAGTGCTTTACAGCATTTCACTTAAGCTGATGTGTAAGTGTGACACAATAATATGATATTTCAGGCAAACAGGTTGACAAAATATAGTCGTATGCGATAAGACTTTGTAGTACACACATTAAACATTATTAAATAATTAAATGACAACAATCATAGTTAAATATAGATAAACTATGTGTACGTGTTATAAGAACAGTAGATAAAATAAGCTTCTGTCACATTAATGCATTTAATTATATGTCATAAAGCACCACCCACTCATGCAAAGCATCCCATTTTTGGGATGGGACAATAAACACTCAAAAATCACTTAGTGTTTGTTGTTTCCTAAAAATGCATTTTAATTCCTATGTTTTATGCTATAAGTGAACATTTTTTTAAATCAAAGTATAGAAAGAAAATATTGGGTATTGATGGGTTACATGTAAGCATTGTGTTGGAATATATATTGGACCCTTTTTTTGTTTGCTGAGTATATTACGCTTTTTTGCGTAGACAAGTAGTAGATCATTGAAATATACTATTAATACTAACATAACGTTGTTAGTACATTTGTAGTTATTTGGAACAGACTAGTTTGATCTCCTATAAATTTTATCAACACGTTTAAGTCGTACCATTAATATCAGTTTATTGCAATCCGTAAAAAGAAGGCCGCAAGGGGAACGGGGCTAAAATTCCTTTAATGTACATATGGAAAAAAAAAAAAAACACCTTGAAACTGCAGGTTCAATTTGAAAAAGTATGTGGCACAAATGTGCATTGGGTGATTCTCTATATAACTTGTGAAAAAAATAGAGATCAGTTAAAAAAAAACATGGCTGCACAGGCACGGAGCTTATTTTCCTTATGTTTCTATATGAGAAACTGAAAAGAATCTGAAACAATTGGACTTATTTAAATGTCATTTCGCAAGATGCTCTTTGGGTGGCCCTTTAAAAAGTGTGAACATGACGGACACCGGCGGGGCCCATAAGCACTCCTTGTTTTAATACAGGTGTTGTCAGTTGAGAGATATAGTGGAGGATACTGCAGCTACTAATACTGTTGCTTTTTCTACCAGATTTTGATAATGATTTATGTTTAACTTTAATTAGGCCTATGTGTTGTTTATGTTTTATTGAACGCCCAATGTTTTGTTTTATGTGTGTTTATATGTAGTATTAAACACTAAATAAGCTGACTTTATAAAAAAAATATTTTCCTACTATTACAACAACAACAACAACAACAACAACAACTACTACTACTACTACTACTACTGCGACTACTACGACTCCTACTACTACTACTACTACTACTACTACTACTACTACTACTACTACTACTACAACTACTACAACTACTGCTTATTCTACTTCTGCTGATACTGCTACAACTACTACTGTACTACTACTACTGCTACTGCTACAACAAATACCGTACTACTACTACTACTACAACTACAACAACTACTACTACAACTACTACTAGTGACACTACTACTACTACTAATAATAAAATAATAATACTGCTAATTCTACAGCAACAATTACTACTGCTACTACAAACACTGCTGCTGCTGCTTCAGCTACTGCTACTGCTACTACTACTACTACTACTACTACTACTACTATTACTACTACTACTACTACTACTACTACTACTACTACTACTACTACTACTACTACTACTACTACTACTACTACTACTACTACTAACACTACTACTACTACTATTACTGCTACTACAGTATCTACTTCTACAACTACTACTACTGCTAATTCTACTCCTACAAATTCTGCTGGTGCTGCTTCTGCTACTTCTACTGCTAATAATGTAGCAGTTCATCTGTTCCCAGGAACTGCTGAACCTCTTTCACAGTTTGTGTTTGACATGTTTGGATTATTTGAAGTATGCTTAGTATTTATCTGCCGATAAATTACGTCACAGTTGACTGTTGTAAACTTTGTAGATATGTTGCTGATACATGATTATGTTGCATTTTAATTACAATTATATGACCTGAAGTATTATTACGTTTAGCATTATTTGTGTTAATAAACAGTTGAAGTATATTGGACTACTTTTAATAAAATTGTTGTAAATGTTGTGGTGTGTAAGTTCTTTACGTTTATGTTAACGCACATAGATTTAGCCATGAAATACCGTGAAACGCACATGTACATAAAATGCAATGTATTTTGTATGATCTAAGTTAGTTGTTTGATTTTATATTATCTACAAGTAATTTATGCTTTTAGTTGATTGTAATGTATACTTTGTTTTGATTGTAGATAAAAAAGCAGTTTTAGAAACTGTGTTTGTAGTTATATATTGTTCTGGATAAGTATTTGAATAATCAACACTATTATCATGAGCTGTACCCAACGCACACGTATCAAAAGTTCAAATGTACTAAAGAGAAGTCAAAAAATTAATTTTTATAAAACACAGTCTTTAAACAATCTTCGCTTTAATGCTAGACTGTAATAAGCACCGTATTCAAGCGAAAATGTAATCAATATTTAATCTCTATAAACCTAAATGTGTGGTGTGTAGATACAGCGTTCTTACATCTGCGTTTAGAGCTGGGTGTCATCAATGGTCTGGTTAAAACAAAATATGTGTAGTTTGCTAAGTAAAACCATGATTAATAACTATACAATATGTGTTTTTTCTTCTATTTTTTAAGCGCACACTGCATATATCTTGTATTTAACATGTACTATTGACACCAGAGAAACACGCTTTAAACGTTAATATCAATTCTTCTTGTTTTATTTCTTTCAAAGTATGTTATCTTTTAATGCATATTCCGTTATAGTTTAATTAACTGAGTTGGTCGTGCCTGCTTAAATATGATATGATTCACAAAACAACATCTTGATTAATATAATGTATCAATAACTTTAACATTTGAAAGTCACATCTCCTCTGAGAGTATTTTCTTAGCCTATCGTTCTTCTGACCTAGATTGGTTTCTCCTCCTAATCTTCCCCTGTGCTGATTTTTCCCTACAATAAAGCATTCATGATCACATCTATCAGGCGAACAGCAACAAAAACATAAATCATTTTGTATCTACGCATAATTAGTTCAGTGTCAATGTGTGTGTTATATTGACAGCATAATACATAGAAGCCGATATAGAGACTAAGTTCTCAACAATAATGCAGCATCATAGATAATACAGAAAAAATACATGTACCTGGTTTCACAATTGTTGCTTATTCATATACATAATCACCAGCCTTGGAAATGAAAACTGAATCACCAGTCACGGAAATCAAGAAGTTTATAAAGCAATCAATTTGCTCTTCCTCGGGTCATGTGACATACTAAAATTCGCTCCAAACCCTGTACTTGTTTGACTTTTGTTGAGTTTCTGGGTCATATAACATGAATATTAATTAGCAACAGGTTTCTGTCAAGGAGTTATTCCAAAAATGTTTAAGGTTGTTATACTGTTTTAAACAACCTATAATAATCTCTTAAACAAAGTATGATAACTGTTTCATTTTGCGATTTTCTTATAGCTTCAGGGTCAGTATAACTTTACTATTTAGTGCAACTAAACAAGGTTAACATGGAAAAAAGCGCGAAAAGTATGGTTGAAGACAACTATTGATCCATTTAATAAAACACACCATATATTTTTATACCTGAACATAAATTATGTTTTAAAATATTATATATATAATGTTATTAACAATATCACCTATTCAACTGTTTCCAAATAAACGATAAATAAATATGTATATAACACATTGTCTAAGAACTAGCTCCGGTAACTAGTATTTGCCCAGTATTTTCTCAGAACTAACACCGGTCACCAGTCACTGGCCACTGTTCGGATACATAACGATCGGCATGGTGCCAATCACTGATCGCTGCCAATTTATACTGCGGAAATTAGTTTTATAACCTTTCGTTTTGTGCCAAATTTTAGCTTGCGGTTAATAATTTACTCGCTGAGCAGTGTACCACGCACATGCAGCAAAAGCGCGATAAATGTTTCATGATTGGAGTATGATAGTGGCCATCACATTTGTGTAAGTAGACACTGTTAGTTTATGTCATGACACTTTATTTTACTTCATTACTATTATTATTATTAGTTAATTTACTTTGTTTACCATGTATATATATATTCGTTAATGATTTAGATCATCCGTATACCTTTAAACCGGTTCAACCACCCTTTGCATTGACCGTTCCAGGGCGGTGACCCCAGTTGTAATCTTTTTGTGTGTTTGTTTGTTCTGTTTCTTTATGCGTATTGGCCTGTTTTGAACAGACAATAATTAACTTGCCTTAAATAAAGGACCTGCGGATGCTATTAAGGGTTTAGTTCGCTGGAGTTTTATTATTGTTAATTACATATACCGTACGTATGACGTAAAAATGTGATCCAATACTGTTTGTCAATCCTAGTTTATTATCAGTCGGTTTTCAAAGATACGCACTTGACAATTACACAGTTTCGTCTTTATCTAACAAAATCCTGCTCATGAATAAGAGTGGTTTGTATTATCACAATGTGTGAATTTAAATGATTGTTTACTACATCTTTGTTTTTTGTAATTTGTGTCACCAAACTGTTTACCAATTTGAACATGCCAAGCACCTTACTAAGTGGGATAATTTAGATGTGTGTGTCCATTCTCTCTACAGTTTCTAATCTCGAATTACTCCATAGATACACACATCTTGCAAACTGTATACCGCTTGGATAACTATGTCGGCGTTTATTTCGGAATTGATGTTAATATGAGCAGTACTGATATAACATGCAATCGGTCTGTTTAATGTACTGTTCTTACTGTCACTTGTCGGTTTATTGTTTTGATTGATTAATTGAATAAGTTGAATGTCCGATCACAAGACACTAGTACAAAGGCCAAGCAAGAGTACATAAACAAGATTTAAGTTATTGCAAATTCTGCGTCCCGAGTCACCATTATAAATTATTTTGCATTTTCAGGTTAAATTTTAGATTCAAAAGTCTTATCACTTGGAACTGCATAAATTATGCGCTTGAAACTCTTCCAAGTAGTCAAATACAAATGCTTACATGTCTGAGAACAAACGTGCGTGTTTATTATCCACTAATGTTTGTTTATATGTAATAACTGTAGTTACATCAAAATCTTACCATTTTTGAATCGTAACGAATAAGGTCACATCAGAAAGAAAGGCATGCGCGTTCTGTAAATAGATTGTGAAACAGGTAAGATAAATACGTGTACACCTCTTATCAGGACACAACTACATGTATTCGTATTCAACATCGAACCAGATTTCCCAAAACTACACTGCTTGAACATTTGCGCATACTGTGGTTTAGTTGACTTTACGATTATCGAAACTTTACCTTTGCAATTTAAGCAAAGTTTCATGTAATTTAATTAATAATTTAAGTATAGAATTGTCAGTAAACAAGATGTTTAAACTTGTTTGCTATTATTGCCTACAGTTTATTTAATTAAACTCCGGATTTCAAGTTCTTTAACTGAAACGTTTTTGTTTTATTTTTGTTAACCACAGTGAACTTGATATTGTCCATGGGCACTTCTAAGGTTATGGTTTCTTTATGATATTCGTTAGTCAGTAATGCCTTTATACGTAGACACATTCAGGTGCTAAATAGTGTACGTATTATGCGGTCCAGCATGATGCGGAGTATACAATGTTTATCCTGTACCGTTTTACCGTTTAAGCTAATTCACATTTGATTTAAACTCCTCACAGTGGTCTCCCCTACTGTGTTGCTTTGACTACTGCCGCCAACACACGTTGCTAATCCAAATGTTGATGAATGCTCCTGAATGTTAAATAATCTGAATATATATTCAATATATATTTTGCTCGTACTAGTATTCAGCTAATATATAAGTGTGTGTAACTGTAGAATTGTGTTTTGTCTACTAAAACATATATTACAAGTGTTCTGAAACAAACGAAAGTCGAAAGCAGCCTGTATGTAGTATATATATGTCAAAGTTATAACATATAAAGTAAAATCGTATTGGTTAAAATAACCTAAAATGTGATTGGTCGTGCGCATGTACATCATCGGACCATTGGAATAGTAGATATCCATATATGCTATCGTTTACTATACATTCTGAAAAGGCGTGGTTCAAAATATCCAGTCAAAAGCCAGAAATTAAATCCGTTAAGATCATGCTCTTAATGATTAAATCCTACATGAATATCTATATTTGATAAACCACTATGGTCACGTGCTATTTGTTCTAGCAAAAAGTAATCATCTAGATCGGCAGATGACTGGGAGGAGTTGCATTTGATTATGCACGTGTTAACAACATTCTGCTGATATTGAATATATCTATCCGGCAAGATTCATGTATCAATTAAGTGTAGTTTCGCCTAGATTTTGAGATTTTCCTCTTTTCGGTAAAAATAGGAGCCCGAATTGTTGTTCGTTCGTACCTACATGTACAATAACATTCGCCATTGGAAAACAAAGTCATATTTGGACCCTTCGCAGTGTATTTTAAATTGAACTTTTCTTCGTTAACATTATTAATTTACTTGGAATAGTTGTTTAAAAAAAATGTATTTCGATCATTTAAAACAGTTCACCTTTATAAATTGTTCGTATCATAATTCGTACCATATTTATTTGGGTCAATTGCAAGATGTTTCGAGGTAATAATTATTTAAAAAATCAGTAACGTTGGAAACAAAATAAAAATGACTGTATTACCTGTAGTAACGCTGTGTATTTTTAATTTACATAATATTTGTGTATTTGCAGCTTTTTACTGCATACCTTCGAATAAATAATACACTTAAGGGTTAAGTGAACAGAATCCTGACTTATTTTGTATGGTAGAGCAATAAAAGGAACATGCACACATCATTAATAGTCTGATTATCATTTCAATAATTGGATCAGAAAGTCGCAGTTGATCCTTATAAGTCTTTGACATCTTCATGGAATGTTGTTGGTTACCTTTTAGTAGTGACATGTCTGCAAATTCCTTTCGCCATTTAAGTCCATAAGGGACGAAATAATACTATATTAAAGCTTTGAGTGAACTTTTTAACAAAACATGAACTGTAAAATCAGAGGAAAATTACATAAACGGCCAGATTTACCTGCATCGCCTTTCTTATTATAATCAACTTATAAACGTCGCTATTTCTGTAATGAGACCGTATGATAAGTTATAAAATATACTATTGTATTCGTTTGCCAGTATACAACATGTAGGCCAGTGTTTCATCATAATCATTGTTTTGTTATTATAACAAATACAGGACTTTAAAGACGACTTCTGCATTTTGTTTCTTTCATATTTCTTTTCATGTTTATAGTTTTATGTAAATCGGTAAATGCCTTTAAATATAAAAACATAATAAAATGACTTACGATCCAATAATAAAACGTTTAGGAATATATTATACACTTGATAATTACTGTGAATAAAATAGTTATTACAACCAAAACACTTCAACATTCACAGCTAGCAAGTGCATCGCTATGCATGTTGAGTTCAGTCTGATGTTTGTCTAATTTCGTTTTAATAAACTTCATAAAACATCGAGCCGAAAGAATCGCTACCACTATAAGGCTATTATTCGTATAAACATTATTATTGAACATATTTTATTCTTTAATTAACGCCAGTTGATAATAACATTGTTCACGACATTTAGTATATATTATCTGTCAAGACACTTCTGATAGTTGACAAGTTAAAACAACTAATCTGATGCGCGAAGGATTGCACTGGTAAAACTAACGAAATCGTATTTTAATGGACCTTTTCGAGAACAGCACATTTGTCACATATTCTGAAAATAAAAGTACATGATGTGTTATTAAGTCAAATACATATTTTGACATTAATATACTGGACAAAATGAGTCGATCATAAATAAACACCAACTAATATGAATATAATTATAAAGCATTTGTTACGCTTTCCACCTTTATATTAATAATTTTGTAAAGTGAAAACACGTAGTGTTTTTTACATAATAGTTTTAAAAAATATGAGGATATGTGAATAGGTCACTTAAGTGTGTGTTTGTCCACGTTACAGTTATAACTAAGATGTTATGGTTGGATCTTTATTTAAAACAAATGTTCTTTTATATTCACTGTATATACATTTTTTAAATTAGTGGTGTTTTCACCTTACATTTATGTCTACCCATGTATCAACCTGAAAAAAAATAATTGTAAATTCTTTTGTCATGGTTATACTTTACTGGACATATGCCATTGCTGGTCTACTCTACCCAGATTTTTTAAATCTTGTATTATTATACAAGTAATTCAGGTACGATTCCGGGCAAATGTCTCCGTTGAAAACTGGCAAGCGTTGCCAAAATAGTGCCAATAATTCTAACTGGAACTTTAAGTGGAATTAAAGTTGCGATCACTCGATAGATTATAGGAATTTTTTTTTATTAATGAAGGGATAGGTAAAGAAATTAAAATGTCCGATTGGTTAAGGCATCAGACTTTTGATCCGGAGGTGTGTGGTTCGAACCACAGTGGGGTCAACTTTTTGTTTAGCCCTTTAAACTATTATACTTGAGCCTTTTAGTTCCGATGCTTACATTTTATGACAAACTTCAAAACATACAAATACTTTGTGAACAAGTCTCTTTAAATAATTCAGGATTCACTGTATATAAAGTTATGCATACTTTTCCTTAAGCATCCTTGCTATACAAAAAAAAATGTATAAAAGACACATCTGTTGGCATTATCAAATCCATTACGGACGGTTTTCAATCATACATATCGAGTATCGTATGCATGAATTACTTCTTTAAAATAATGTAAATAAAGAATGTGTGTTTTGGTTTTCTCGATCTAAAAAGACACATATATAAATGCTTAAAGAAAGCAGATGTAATTATGAAAAAGATAATATTTATCAGCCACTAGAGTATTGTTAGGACTACAATAATCATTGGCTTAAAATGTCTCAAATGTTTTAAAATCCATTCATTTTTAAATGAATTCTTAGTTATTGATAAGAATGTAGAACATTACTGATCACTATTGACCTATATATTTTATTGCGACTTTCCAGATAATAATACAAGTTGCACATAATTACTACAATTTTATATTCAGAGAAAATCATAAAAAAAAATTAAATACATAAATAATCATTAATTTATTTATTTGTGTGGTTCTGTTGCTTCTGTTATTTTCTAAATATATCGATCACAAAAACAAATTGCATGTGTTGCTCACAAATATTTAGGAAATAACTGCAGCAACAATCCGCACAAAAATGATTATGTATATATTTATTTTTAAAATATAAATATTCAACAGTTTATATTTCACATTATTGTATTCTTCTTGTGTTGTGCAACATATCACTTGTTATGTTATAAACAAAAATAAACAAACATCATATTTGTGTGTAGTTTGTGCTCAAATTATAACTCTGAAAACAGCTACAAATGGAAACTTTTTGACCACATCTGTTAATAATTGGAACAGTTTTAATATGTCTGGGGCATTTTAACTTTAGGCCGTTTTAATTTGCTTTCCATTAGTGCATTTTAGCTTCTACTTCCTTAAAATGCATAACTTATTTCCACTCAGACATTATGAAAAACAACAACAACAAATTGTATAAGTAAAAACGATCACAAACACAGTTTAATTGCATTTTCTATTTTTGTTCGACAGTGTTTTGCGACCGTAGCTTTCAGACCGTTACGGACATGTTCTTTTTTCGAAATTGTGCGAGCATTCTGTGTTTCTTACGGGTGATAACAATCAAGTGTAATGAGTTTTCTTAGACGTAGCATTAAATATATATTTATTTTAAATACATTTGGTGGGCAGAGATAACTGTTTTCCAAAGAGATCAGACTCTAAGAAGAGTGGTGAACGATGCCAGAAAATTTTGCTGAATGTGGATTTCATTTTTTTTTCTGACCGCATTGATGTCACTCAATATTCTACGCGCTGGTAGACTGGCAGTGTTTAAGAGAATTGATTGGCGAATTTTTTTATTATTATTGGTGAACTAGTCATTTGTTTACATGGGTAAACTTGCGATTAAACCTAGTGTGTGGAGATGTTGACGATAATACGTAACACGTCAGGTGAAAATATTTTGTTGTTTGTTCACGTATGTATGCATACACATAGAAATTGGCATGTGTCAGTCCCTTATTAAACTGCAAATCCAAATCAAAACTGCAGGTCGCAAAATCCGGTGTCACGATTCAGGCAGACAAGTAATGGGTTGCATAGGTGTATCCAAAAACTGATGCGTATAAGCGGGCTTTTGTCCGTATCACATATTTTGACCTCATGTGTTGCTATATTCCCTTTTATCTGTGTTCCACGGCCTAAACATAACTCTGAAAGGTCGGATCGGGAAACAATTGTTTGTTATAACTGTGAGGTTATCAAGGAAGTACAACTGTAATTTCCCGCGGTTTTTTTCTAAATCGACCGATGTCGGTAACTGTCCGTGAATGTCGTTACCCAGTTCATAAGATGCCTGTTTTATTCTATTCTATACATAGAGGATGACGTCACAAAGCAAACCTCTGTACTTTACGAAAGTTGTTTCATGAAATGACTTTATTGATACCATTAATCAGTCTAATATTAAGTTGATACTGAAAGTAGAATACATTTCTGTTTAATAAAATACCCGTAGTTTGTGTTTAACGCTGTTTAGCGTGTTTATTATAAAAAGCTACTTTCACTTTCGTGTTCAGTGAAAATTCAAGGTTAAATGCCAGTAAATCCAATACCCATAGGGTCCCATAATTAAATGGCAAATTTTCAGATTTCAGTTTGTGCATGCTTGCTGTCATTTCAAAAATGAATCTTTCCTCATCCACAATTTGCAATAAAAATATATGCCATATTACTTCTAAGGAAATGCGTCTCACCTGATTGAAGACATCGGTAGCAACTAGGGTTTCGGCAGTCATATTTCGACAAAAGCCCCATGCCAACGTAAACACAACCCAAAAGCTCATCTTTCAATGTTGGCCAAATACACACAAATGTTACAAACACACAGAGAACATTAGAAATAACCACAAAGGCCATGTTTGACATTGCTAAATGCTTTTAAAGGCAATATTTCGAATGTAACACAGTGGGAAACACACTGATTTACTGGTATCTACCCTCACTGCAATGTTAAATCAACCATTGCGAACCGTGTTATAAACAAACAAATTTCTCAAGCAGACACGATGTCATACTAGAAAAAACCACAAAACGTGTTCATGTTTTGTTTTATTTTCAGCATATTTAAACTTCATAACATTCACATGGACATCTATAAGCATAATAATAACAACTGTGTGATTTTTATATAAACAATATAAAGAAAAATATTAAAATATGTACTGTACCCCTATCGAAAATAAGAACAATACTTTAAAGTCAGTTGTGATCACATAGGTAAAGGGTATAGGTACATTGAGCCCACTAAAATTATGTACATACTTATGCAAATGAAATACGAAAACAGTATGAACTTTCACCGTCGTATAAAATAAATATTTGCAGCTTAAGTATACACGGGTCGGTTTTCAAAACCTAGTACAGTAACGAGCCAATTGCTGTTTTTAGTACATATCCCATCTGAACATGTCACAAAACTTCATACATTCTAATATTCTGATTCCAGTAACAGTTTGGTGACTTAAACTATTATTTTAGACAACTGATTCAACTAAATACATAACATTGTTACTATAATTAAGTATCAGAGTCACTCGGACAAAAGTCTTCAGAGAAAACTATAGTGGACATAAATGCCAACATACAGGACCCGTGACATCCACTAACTGAATGAATTATCCAACCATCTTTTAACATAGTATGTACATAATAACATACTGCCATGCTTGTGTTGCACATAATAAAATCATTTAAAATTAATCCTGTAACAACAGTTGTCGAGGTTAACACATTACTAAGGGTAAAACACAAGAAGAACTGAACAAGTTTAAGTTTCTGTTGATCTAGCATATATCGTTTTATGTAGTTAAAAAATACATTTATTTCCATTTATATACCATTAAAATAGACTATACATGATCATAATTATACATAAAATACCCAATGTTAACAGGAATCATATACTGACAAATAAGCAAAATGTTCAAGAACCCCCTCTAAAACAAATTATAAACTTTTACAAAGTGAATTCTGGACTATTGTTCAAGTATATGTGACCCTCCAAAATTGTTAATACAAATAAACAATGCAAAACTTTAATCTTTTACCATTTATAACTCGTCTGAAATTATATGCTGATCAATGAAGTATGGAAGGGTGGGTTAAATAATTGACAACAGTTATTTGTAAAATATTATTTATTGGACATATTAAAACTAACATTGTCACAAACTCTAGATTATTCAAATTTCTTACTCGAATATGTTAAAATAAATGTTTAGGAGCTTTACAGGTAATTTTGGGATTAAATTAAAAACTGAAACACCTAACTTATTTGCTATTTAACTTAATAGTTACTCAAAGTGTATCAGCAAATCTAAAACAAAATTTTGTAATTGCATGTTGTAGTATTGCAACAAATATATTTTACATTTGTATACAATGTATTGAGTTAATTTTGTTGAGTTCATAATGTAAATACTATTTAACCAAAATTAAAAAATAAAGAACTATGTAATAATTAATTGTGTTCATATAATAATCCATTTAAAAAACTTACTTAAATTTAAGCATGGTAACATTGCATTGCTGTCAAAGCAATATTTTCAAAAATTGTCAATTATTTCTATAACTAAAAGATAATACTGAAAAGTGTATATCAAAATTTGTGTCAATAGATCATTAAATTAAAAGTGTTCAATCCAAGGATAGAAGCATTGTCATATTGATGATTGTTGTTGGAAATTCTTCTCGTGCAATATAGTTTCCTGGACGTGTGTGTTCTTGTGAAAACTTGAACTTATGAACTGTTTTGTTTTTCTGAAAAGTCCATGTTACACAAATTATTGGAATCCGGTGAAATATATACAAATACAAAGACATGATAAATTTAATAAATGATATATGTTCGAATAGAAAATGGTATTAAACGACATCTGAATAAATATAAAATCATATAATTGTATTAATTTACTTAATATTGATGTTAATATATTAAAACAATAAAGAAATTCCACATACAAACTATATTGTCAAACAGACCTGTATGCAATGTGGTGCAAATCAAGCCAGTCTTCTCTTGAATTCAACTCAGTACATGGAGTTTATGGTTCATGGTATGTCTTGCATTTATACAAAACTAGTCATGAGCAGACAGTCTCTATTCTGGCACCGAAGTAGCTTGTACAATTCAAAAGAATCAAATGTTCCACATAATTTTGTCACCGATACAAGTCCACGATAGCACTGTTTGTGATCGTAGATATTTTCAGAAATAAAAACAACAATAAATTCCACAGTCCTTCATAAGGCTTCTACTTCGAGAGATTGTGAAACGTAGACACATCGTTAATAATAACACCAGTATAGGGAACGTATCAAAACTCTCACTTTGGAAATACGTTCACAGCTTTTTGGTGGTTCACTGTTTGTGTCTAGAAAATATATTTCAGTGATTATAATCTGACAGAGTAAACGATCATGGGCGCCGCCATTTTGATAATCACGAAGCCAAAGCGCAATATTTTTTATTTATGTTTATATACGTTGATTCTGTCGAATAATTGAAGTTCCTAACCAAAACATAGATGTTTTAGTTTATAGTTTATTTACAAATTACACGATGTTTATTTATGTAACATTTTGCGATTATCGTCGTCCGACGGTTATCCGAAATATATCGGAAGACATCGATACGTTACAAACGATGTCGATATTACTCGATTTCATTAGTATGTGACTGCCTTAATATGTGTGCCACTTTGCTTGCGAATGTGTGCACATGTGTTTCTACAGAATATGTAGCCGGGCCCGGCAAGCTCAGTTGGTAGAGCGCTGGACTGTCCATCCGGGGATCGTGAGTTCGAATCGAAGAACGGCCACATAACTTGTGTGGGGATTGGTAATGAAATTATTTCTACGACCATTATTCCCCTAAGTCTGATTCAAGTAGGGCAGTTGTCAGTTACTGGCATAAGTATGTGCACTTAGTACTGGTGAACCGTATAAATCGGCTAAGCTTGCCCAGGAAACATGTGAGTTGGTTAACTTACCGCCGTGATATGACTGAAATACTGTTAAAAACGGCAAACAATCCAAATAAACAAACAAAACAAGCATAATTTGTATTAAAATAGTAAAATGTAATTAACCAGTGATGACATTTGCTTCACCAAACACTGACAAATATAGCTTAGGTTGGTTGCACATATATTGGACAGTTTTGGATTTTCAGCTGAAGGAAGAGAATTGCCATATATCAAACGGAATGTTTCCCTGGAGGTCTAGCCTGGTGATAAGCACGGTACGCATGATTCTCTGACAATGCCAGTTGGTTAAGATGCATCCTTAATTACCAGCATATACAGCCTAAATTGCCAACATACTGCAGTATATAAACTATTGACACGAACATTAATGGAAAAGACGTAAAAAAGATACCTTATTGTTTATGCATAGTGTGTTGTCTCAGAGTTGAAAACAGTGAAGGGTGTGGGTTGCATGTCGTGTGCCCACAGGGAACATAATTTTAAAACAAAATATTTAATTCACTCAAATAATTGCTTTTCATAATTAAATATTTTGTTAAACTGGTTTAAATGGTGTATTTAATTGCATAAGTGTGCCACAATTGATAATTATTGGTGAGGCATTGCCTAAATCTAGCTGTCTTATTTTTAACGTGTATGTTAGATTTTATTCAGTGTTTTTCCAAAATAGTACACAGTCAAAGTGTTTCTTTCTTTTTGTTTCAGTCAACTATATGTTATAAATGAAGTACATATAAAAATATTTAAGTGAAACAAACATATACGTCCAGGAAAACCAAGCTCTTTTAGACAACATACTATTTTCTCTGTTCTGTCAGCTTCAAGTTTAAACTGACCTACCATAGAACATTTATAAATATTAATAATGTTATCTTGTTAATGCCTTATATTGTCTTGCTTTATACAATTCTATCATAACTTGAAAATAAAACACCAAAAGTGTGTATGTAGACGCTATTTGCAACTATAATAAGATTTAGATTGTTTTCGTCTTTAGAGGTTAATGAATTTTGAAGAAAATTGCAAAAGGGGGATTGTCATAAACATTGTCAAAAAAATTATTTTGCACGGAAAACCACCCTCAAAATTTGCAATTAAATCAGTGATGTATTACAGATAAAGAAATATTTATAATTCGGTTTGGAACATTGCCCACTACAGCGTACTAATTATGTTTATACTGCCAACGTAAGAAGTAGCTCAATAAAATTGACACTACAGTAAATATTGTTTTCATACTGTTAAATAAATATGTTTTTGCCCGTAAACTAGCCCGCACTTATATGCGTATTAATACATTTTGAAAATAACCTATGTTTACAAATGCGTATAAAGAGAGACATTTAAAACTAAAATAATACTTTGCTTCGTGTATACATGTATAATATGCATGTATACACAGCGTTTAGAAGAGTCAGATCGATTGATGGCACGTTCACATTACTTATTTTTTCATTCAAAACCGAATGGTATATAAACGTGTTGTGTTAGTGGCTAATGAAAGAGACACGAAATACGTGTATAAAAATCAAACAGTCCCTCTTTAACCAACACCACGCGATTGTTTTCACTAATCAAAATGTTGTATGCAATGTCAGAATTTTAGCACACATGCACACATATGCAATGGATGAACGTTCATTGGCAAAATCTGATATTAAATCAACGTATGTGTTTTATGGTCATCAGCAAACACCATGCATATGCATATTATATAAACAGTAAAAACGGCCGAACAATGACGTCGGCGCACATGTAAATATTATGTAATTTATATTCGTCCAAACTGCATGTTGAATTTATGAATAAAAGAAATATACTTCTCTCTATTGTTGACACGTCTTTATTGATTTCGAATCTGGTTTGAATGTTTTCATGTTTGATTAATTAATATCGCATTTAATCTACCAAAGTTTAGCTATTTAAATAAAATATTCAAAAAGAAAAACCCAATACATAGAATTTAATGGCTAAATCAAATAGTTTAGCCATTACAACCGCATTTAGACACACGGTAATAATTTGAATTGCGATCATGTCGAAACAAACCCATCAGCTACGCATTTACATTTACATTGAACTATTACACTCAGGACGGCATTTCCATGTATCTATCAACACAAACGTATTAAGGCGCGAATGCATTCCATGTGTATATCAAAACAAATTATTATTAAGACACGAATGCATTCCATGTGTAAATCAACACAAATGTACTAGCATGTATAAAGGCACACATGCATTCAATGTGTATAAAAAGCTAAAAATATTTAGGCACGAACTCATCCCATGTGTACATCAACACAAATGTATAAAGGCACGAATACATTCCACGTGTAAATCAACACACATGTATTAAGGCACGAATACATTCCATGTGTATCAACACACATTTAGTAAGGCACGAATACAGTCCATGTATGTCAACATAAATGTATTAAAGCACGAAGACTTTCCAAGTGTATCAACACAAATGCATTAAGCAACACATAAATTCCACGTTTATATCAACACACATGTATTAAGGCACGAATACATTCCATGTGTGTCAACACATATGTATTAAGGCACGATTACATTCCATGTGTATCAACACAAATGTATTAAGGCACAAATACAGTGCATGTTTATCAACACAAATGTATAAAGGCACGAAGTCATTCCATGTGTATCAACACAAATGTATTAAGGCACAAACAGATTACATGTGTATATCAATACAAATGTAATACGGCACGAACAAATTCCATGTATATCAACACAAATGTATAACGGCACAAAGACATTCCATCTTTGTATTACGGCACAAAGACATTCCATGTGTATATCAACACAAATGTATTAAAGCACGAATATATTCAATGTGTATCAACCCAAATGGTTTATGGCACGAATACATTACATGTGTATATCAATACAACTGTATTAAGGCACGAATACATTCAGTCTGTATATCAAGATGTTACGTTAATATTTATGAAAGGGTGTATTGATATAGATCTACCTGTGCTTCAATATAATGTGTGGTTTACTATTGATCATATTGGATATGTCAACTTGCAAGCTTGAATAATGTTGTATATACTAGTTGAATGAATACAGTTAAACAGTAGGACCTTTTGTTAATTCCGTGATTAGAAAAATACTTGAATATTATTGTAGCAAACTGAAATAGTTTGCCAACCGTGTTCGAGTGATATTACAGGTAATATTTACGTTGTTTATTATATTAATCTTCATCTAATTTTGTATTTCTATGCATTATATGCGTTTCATGGAAATATATACGTGTATTATTTAAATAAAATATTGATATTTCTAGTTAGAACAGTGAAAATACAAACTACTATATTATCACTGCAGTGAAAATATAACATTGAACGGACTATTTTTTTATAAAAATAACATTAAATGATTTCGGTGAAATATCGAATTTTATTTCACTCGTGGTCATCGCAAAATATATTTGTGTATATCAATACACATGTATTAATGCACGAATACATTATATGTGTATATTAATACAAATGCATTAAGCCAAAAAGACATTACATGTGTGTATCAACACAAATTCAAATGTATTACGGCACACAGACGTTCCATGTGTATGAACACAAATGTATTACGGCACATAGATATTGCATGTGTTTAACACACATGTATTAATGCACGAAGACATTACATGCGTATATCAACACAAAAATATTACGGCACAAAGACATAACATGTGTATATCAAGATACATTCATTAAGATATGCAGGCATATATAAATACAAGCTTAAACAATACATTGGATAGTTTAATCTAGAAACCAATCTAAACATAATCCGACATAGAAACATTTTGCTATTGATCCTGTTGTCATAAGACATGGAGGCATTTTCCTAATTACCACTAAATGTATTTGTATATATTATATATATTGACTTTGGCACTAAACATCGCTCTCTTAGCCGTTTGACTATGTCATACGATACCTTGAAATGGTAAGAATTTAGAAGTATAACGTGATTACAGCGATATTTATAAGGATTGAATGCAGTAAATTTGTTTTAAGCCGCGCGGTAATAACTTAAATATACCACGAACATGTCATCAAATCGTTGATTTGATTTTAACATTGGATTTTAAAACATGCCTGAAAATAAGCATCGTACTGCAATTTTCTTATTATTTATAACAATTCACGTACCCCATGGACGACTATTGAACCATGCAATTAACTAACACCAAGCTTCAATTATTCAGGTAACAGATGTGTAAGAAATGCAAATCAACTTTTATTTTATCATCACACCAGCTGTGACGAATTGACAACCCATGGGATAAACTTTAATAATTAAGCTGTATTTCCACATTGTGAGATAAAACAAACACGCGCAGTCTAATGACGTCATTATGTTGATATATGTGACATCATTGTAGATCTATGTGTGTCCTGTTATTTATGTTTAGTATAGTTTCCTTCGTTTATTTTCAATCAAAGGCATGGAATGATGGGATGAATAGGAGCTCGTGGTTCAGGTTTTGTAGCCCTAGCTAAATAAACGGTATTCAACACAAACATAGTATTTAATGGCTTCTAATCCATTATTTCAGGAACTGCCTCCCATCTTATCGTTTTCTTTAAGAAAAAAACTATCAGAACTTTCTGCTCACTAAATCTGTATTACACGTAATTAGTTGCGCTTACGAACAGACTACATTTTACCTATCTATTATTGCCGGGCTAGATATTAGAAAAGTGTCATTTTGACAATTTAGCTATAGTACCACATAAGGCGTGCTATAATGGCAATGCATTGGTTTAAGTACAAATCATTGACGACGGAGCATGCGTGTTTACGATATTAAGAACTGTGCAAAATACAAATCTTGGACAAGTATGTTTTCGCAAAAGCCGCGCGGCATATAACTGCATATAAAACAGCTTTCCAAACTAAATTTAACTGTATAAGCCCATTTTGCAAACAGTTAGTTCTTTATTGTGTGCATTAGCGGTAAAACTGCTTTTATTAAAGGAGTAACAAACGATGTTTATCTAAAGGAACACATAACAGTGGCGTCTATACAATAGCCTGGTTAATATGCCATACCAACTCATAAGCATTATACAGTGTACACAAAAAGGTCGAAAAGCACACTTGATCATATTAAACTATTTTAATCGCCATTCGGCTGATCAGCTGTAAGATGTAGTTATTATATAGTATGTCAAAGCTCTCCTAATATATTAGCGGTTTTGCTTATTAGCATGTCCATGCATTTTTGCATTGCAACAGCATCCTATAAAGGAATAGTTGCACTAGAGGATGGTAGTCAGAACCGATAGTAGGAGAGTGGAAGCGTGTGAATTTATTTTATCACGATTATTGCTGATCATAAGCATACCGTCTGCTCAGTATCAATGTATAAAATTAACCTTTTATAAACAATACAAGCGCATATGAGCTTGAGATACTTATATAAAGATGAGTTCATGGTTTAGAAATAATAAGTTTATTACTGGACTAAACCTCAAGAAAGCTGCTATTAAGTTGGTATCCCAACGTGCGTTTATTGCAAATTCATATTGTCTATGAGGTAAATATCAGTTTATTGTCATTTGGTGCAATATACGTTAACATCAACACTTGGTGGAAGGAACAAACAGTACACGCAATATGTCTGTGTTATATATTGACAATACACATCTGGTATTTAACCGCCATTCAACATGACTGTCAAACGCTTTTAGAAACGATTAATCCCATTACATAAGATACACATAGCGATTTTAAAATGTCAATCTCCCGAGTTTTCGAAAAATGCAGTTTAAAGTTCAGCCATAAGATCGTCCTGTAAGAAGATCGTGAAGTTTAGTCCGATTTGGGTTCTTATCGATTACTTTCATATCATGAGTTTAGCCGAGATATGCGTACGATATCGTCTCGATAATCGACAAAGTATTCGACAATGTACGAGTGTGGACGAGTCTGTACAACTTTTGATGTCATGATCACGAGTTCATGATGACATTTTACGAGAAACGGACGAGCTGATGTCGTAGGCAAGTGTCCCAAACTCGCAGCAAACGCTGTTATATCGTAGAACGATCATATACGGCGAAAACGCTACGACAAGGGAATATATGTCTACTTGATGTGTTCTAGTAGGTTTGAGAGTGCGCGGTGTTTCCTCGACATGTCTTCGACACGTGTAAGAGAATTAAAAGTTGCCGAGAAGCGGCGAGACTTTAAAACGGTTTAAAATTCTTGCTGCTACTTGGCGAGTTCCGGCGATATAAGATGAGATACGTAGACATTAATTCGTCAAAGAACGAGGTGTACAAGATCTACACGACACCAGGCGAACTGTGGCGTGTTACAACTTGCCAGAACTCATAGCTTAAATTCGCAACAGTGTGACAGGCCCTTTAAATTCTCCACCATGTGACAGGACCTTTATAAACATGAGGTATACAGCACAACGGTAGGCTATTTAGCAAAAAATTAAAATAAACAATACACATATTATAAATTGATTGTTATCTCACAATGCGTGCACACTTTTTTCATTTTGTATATTCTGTATATGTCATTATATGTCAGTGTTAATATCTGAATTTCATAATGTTTTAAGGAATTGCCCCTTTTAGGCCCTTTTCGATAACATAGTCCCTTTAAAGTCGCCACAGTGTGACAGGGCCTTTGTAAACATGAGGTATACAACACAATGGTAGGCTATTTAGCAATCAAAGATTACAACTAAAGTACAGCCGGCAATATGGCATACTGCAGAATAAATGCGGCTGTAATATTTAAAGGTGTATTACCGGTAGTTCGTTGTTTATCTGTGTGCAGTATTACATTGCCATGAGGTGTGAGAGGTATGCTTTTGGATGCTTTTCGCCAGATGTTACAAAAAAAACTGAAAGCATACTTATGCATCCGGTGTTCGCGAGATGATCAATATATTGTATAAGTATGCACCTTTTGTTCGCCAGATGTTTATATATAGAGAGAGAAATACTGAATTATAGTGTTTATATAAAGTGGCTATAGAAACAAATATATTTTGCGATGACCATGAGTGAAATAAAATTCGATATTTCACCGAAATCATTCAATGTTATTTTTATTAAATAAATAGTCCACTACTCAATCGCGACCTCAAAAACCTGGCAATAAAACAGCACACTCCAGACTGTCCTTAAAGTCATGGTAACCGATACAATCAATAGTCCTAATTGATCAATGCGCTATTAGGGCAAACACGTTATATTAAACAAGAGCTGTAATATCGTTAGTGTCAATTAAGCTCACAGTGGTAGTGGTACGCGGCGTCGTTGGGAAATAATAAAGATGCAATTCTCCAACAAGGAATATCATGGGTTGTGAACAAATATTAATTAATTGGCATTAAATTACACCGATGGGCATACAGTATGTGTTTAAATAAAGCGCAAGACCCTGCAACTTCGTAGCGGATCCATGGTCTAGTGGTAACACACTATCTTCACAACCCAGGAGTCGCAGGTTCGAGCCCCTGCTACACATTAACTTACAAATTCGTGTTTTGCATGAGACGTTAAACTGTGGCGCAGTGTACTAGGTGCTCACATCGGGACATTTAAAGACGCACGGTCGCTGCGGCGTCTCCTATGTCTTGAACTATCCCCCTTAACCTAACTCTTGTCGGAGCGATGGCGATATGGGTGTGAATCCCGGTGCACTCGATTAAAATTCACTTCACAAACGCAACATCGTATTATAGTTTGCACGTGCTGTTGAATGTATAATTGGCAAACTTTAAAGGGACTTGTTTATAGATTTAAGCATTGGAACAAAAGACCTCGAGTATAATAACAAGAAAAGGACAGGAAAGGAAAACAAATAATTGCTCCTTGGTTCAATACCCGGACCTCCGGATCGAAAGGCTATCGCCTTAACCAAGCGGACATTCCGGTTTATATATGTATCCCTGATTTGTTTACGTTTTGTAAGTGATGCACGTGTTATCAGCGATAATGACGAAAACAACAGAAACACCCTTAAATATTTCAACGTTTAGCGTTATAAACACTTTATAATGTTATCCATTTCTACCAATGATTACTCATGAGCGAAATGGATTTTACAGTACATTTTAGATTCGTAGTGTTATTTTTTCCCTTGCATACACTGTTCTTTTATTTTTGGAATCAGAGACAAGTTGAACATTTAGAAATCGACAATCTGTAAACAGATCTTTTAAATTATGACAATATCTTATATTTGGTTCTCCCAATTGTTTAACTTATGATAATTAAGGAAATTGTATTTATAGTTTAATTCTATGTCAGTAGTGTTTTTTCGCTGCTTTTTATATACTATTATTTTCATTTAGAAATCTGTGACAAACAAAATTGAAAATTGTCCATCTATGAACAGTCCTCTTTAATATGCGCACTATGTAATTAAGTATACAATTATGTGGCTAGTTTTTTAAGCAGGTGTTGTTCATACATTAACACGTAAAGCTAACGTTTTAACATAAGATATATTCCTGTCATGGACAAATAATATCAATATATAATTTAAACAGTGAAACAATATCTAACATGTTTTAGTTAAAACAACAAAAAAACTTAAATGTACTTTGCTCAGTGAATGCGATAGAATAAAATTCATTAATCATATACCTATAGATAATCCGACTCAACTACTGGTGAATGTTCGGTATAATTAGCCTGATATTATTCCCGTATTTCACACTGTGAAATAATTTTCCATATTCAACGGGTTTGAAAACCGGACTACTTTTACATTCGTTGAGTATCGTATATTTCCGTAACCTTCCGAGCGACATTGAGAAACGCCCCGTTCTATTTATAGACACGATGACGCTATTATTGTTCGATTTTAGTGACCAGAATATTCCGATTATGATCGGAAATCTACTTTAAGTTACTACCTCAGATAGGAGACATAAACACGAAGATTTGAATTGATTAAATCTTTACTGCGTTACAGTTGATACTGTAGTACAGTTGTAACACGCATAGTTTATAAACGTGGTGTTTTGGGGTTCGAATCCCAGACCAGGCACTTTTAATTAATTAATTTAATTAATTCATTAATTTAATTTATTTAAATGATAGTGGTGCTGATGTCGTAACAAGGAATCTCATCAACAACCTCGATTCTGACAAATACTGTGAGCGAAACAGAGTCTTTGTGAATGTATTTTTTTATGTAGAATGTGAAATGAATTAACTAATAAAAATAAATCAAATGAAAAAAGGTGACAGAGATATAAACTTAAGAAAAAATGTCATGATAATAAGTGATGTACAAGTGAATCAAAATGATGAAATTGAACGATTTTCGCAGGACTCGAACCACAGTCATTGTGATTCAGAGTCTGAAACACTATCCACCGCGCTATTCGTCCCGACGCGTGTTGATATGTGCTTTTGTTATGATGATGAAATCCGTTCTTTATACGCTAGATAAATGTTAATCCGATATAAATAGAACAGTCGAACACAACTGGAGATTAAGGAGTGCCAGGTCAATAAAATCGCACAATACATGTTGGTTTGAATGACGTCATTGAAATACATGGTTCATGCTCGTTCTTTAATACTTTTTGTTTGTTTGTTTCGAGGCAATATCTGGTGGGGATTTGATCGTAAGGAGGTATATATTAATGGAATACTACATAACTGTGTTGTTCCGGTGCGTTATATCGCTCTCGTTGATTGTGTTAACTCGAGCGATACAAGCCAACGGAACACCACAGTCATGTAATATTCCCTATTTATTATATCTAAAGATACGTGGAATAGTCCCTCGAGGACAGATGTCTCATGTTGACAAAGAGAAATAAACTCATATCCGAGACATCAAGCCCTTCGTAGTCCCACACATACGAAACGGTATATCCGCCACTACATGCATGTAATTAAATTACAATGGCAGGTTGCAAAATGGCAATTTCATGTTGCTAAATGACAATTGCATGTGGCTAAATGACAATTGCCAATTGCATTATGATATTCGTAATGGAACGACATATCTATCCACCAGTTAATGACAGTGTTATGTTATGTGCATGCATATGCGTTCTGCTACGTGGTAACTGAATGTTTCCTTATGTTAAATTCTTGCTGCTTGCATGTTATTGACAATTCCATTCAGGTTTTTGTTTGCTTACTGCAATTTTGAAATGTTCACTCATACTTTTCCTTATTGCATTCCTATGCGCATTTCACTTTGTTGTTGCTGATTGTCACAAGCGATTAACTAACTAGTGGATCTTTCTTAGCATGCTAATGCATTATAAAATTACAGGAAACCAATACAAAATTTGACTTTCTTGCGCAAACTATTATATATGGGAGACAACTCTCGACAGCAAATTCAGATGTTCGATAGTTTCCGGAGATATGCAGACTGCTCTTGTCGAAATAACACGTTTGGAGTCCGAGCTAGTTTTGTTGAACGTACATTTCGCGTAAAAATGTAATCGTTAAGAATATTTATTAAACAAAGAATTATAATTACAGAACAAACATGAAATAATACACAACATATGATATATGGAAGAATAATTGCGATTTAATGTTGTTGTGGATCTCTATTATCAATTTCATGAATATTCACGAGTAACCCAAGCAGTAGATAGATCAACATTTTTTCTGCATATGTATACACAGTTTACAGGCTCTTTACAGATTCGCAGAGGCGTGACTAACAACGGGACCTTCTTTTGACCGAAATAGCCAGGAGCTTTACTAGTCAACAAGTAGCTTGGAGTTAGATATCTCCCAGCGAGTTTACGGACACTGCCGGAATTTCTGTTTCCCGGCTACATATGAATAAGATATTATAAATCGACAGTCGCATTTGATTAACTTAAACATGCGTAGTGCTTAGTGCTTATTGCTTTCGCCTTGCGGAACTTTCAATTTTTAATACATTAATCAGAATTACTTCTGAAGAATCAACTTCCTAAAGTATAATGTACAAAGCAATACAAACTTGACTGAATAAACATGCCACTGAATGGATTCATTTGTCACTTTCACGCAAGAATATGTGATTTAAAATTATTGAGTAACGACAGATGCAAACTACGTGCCACTAACTGATAGAAAGAAGCACAAAGACGCACGGAACTTGCAGTTAGTTTGTAACGAATAGCACAATGCAATATTCAATTGTCATTAAGCAGCATGCAATTGTCATTAAGCAGTATGCACTTGTCATTTAGCAACATGCAATAATCAATTAGCAACATGCATGTACAGGCGGATATTCCCTTAAATACACACAGCGATCCATAAACGTACACGCTATTCCTAAAATGCCTTGTTATGTACAACTAAAGTACGTTAACAAAAGTATTCGTCACAACGACGGCCATTTGAATGTCACATTCATTGCTGCAGATTTTAAAACATGCATTGTACACAATCTATAAATACTAAATACGCAACTCTTACCTCAGCATTTAGTAAAATGTCCCTTCACACGAATAACTTTTTTTATTATCATTATGGAAAACAGACTCTAAATATACTGTTGACTGGGATAGGCTGATATAAGGAAAAAATGTTGTTGTAAGATCTTTAGATGTGTTAATAACATAAACTTGACTATGTCATTTTCTTTAATTAAGAACCAAATGTGTTCGATAATATGAAGATCCGGGGATTGTGCAGCCGGCTCATGCATTTCAGTCCGTTATTTGCAAGATTTTACAACTGTGTTCTTGGTTCTGGCGCATTATTGGTCTCGAATAAGTAATTAATTCATTTATTTATTTATTGTATTTATATTTTTTATTTTTTTTGGGGGGGGGCAAGATAGTTATAAATTGTTCATGAACATTTCCAAACTTTCAAGAAAAGGTAAACCTTTTGCGAAAAATATTAAAATCTTCAAATAGTTATCGAATGCAGTTCAAAGCACTTACTTGAAGTTTTCCTTGAAATATTATGACAGTAAGTGAAGTGGACAAAAGCTTTTCATCAAAACAGCGTATATTTTTATGACAATTTGACGTTTCTTGAAATGAACTTTTTTTCTCATTGGGAAATTTCAATTATTATTACCAGAAAGACCACTCCAAAATGGTCTAGAGCTATTTGAAATGTCCGACGAGATATTAGAAACGCCGTTCGACGAAAATAAAACCGAAAATGAACCGGGAATTCCTACGCCGCAGGCTACACGTCATTTGCGGCCCTTAGATAGTTACAATTACAATTTATATCCACTTGGCTTTTAATTATAAAAATTGAATATTATTTTTCTTCATTTCATAGGTGTATGAACTATCGGGAAATTAACGCCTCATTTACGCATAAACGCCGTCGGCAAATCATACACCCATTAAATGCAACAAAATACTTTTAAATTCTTAATTGAATTCTCCATTTAATAGTTTTTACCTAAACCTTTAAAGAATACTTATGTCACAATTTGACCTTCACATCATAGCTATAAATAGGGCACACTTTCTACTTTCGATTTAAACGCTACGCGTAGCCGCCATTTTGACAAATACCTTTGTCCACTTACTGTAGCTTTTTTTTGTTTTAATTACATGCTGACATTGAAAATTTAACTCATCAATGCGTACGGTCGTAATGAAACAAGTTCAAATGATCTGGGATAACGATAAACACTGTCCATCCTTTGGTGCTCTTCATTTATAAAGATAAAAATACATAACAAGATGTAGATGAATATAATGAATTGTATAATTCTTACATCGATTGCCACTTCTAACACGGTTTGCAAACTAGAGTAATCTTTTACATGAATATTATAATTGCTCTTATAAAGTAATAAACAAAAGGGCATTTCACATTGTTAAACTAATTGAATTAGTGTTTTACAAAATCAATCAAGTAACAAGTCATCATTATCCAGTTTATAGAGTATTAAGCCACACATTATATTGAAGCACAGGTAGATCTGTATCGAGGCACATTTACCTAAACAAGAAGTATCTTTATAAAAGACAATCGGCGTTGACATTAATATTGAGATATCATTTTTACACTATGCATAATACAAGAGGACAAGATGATCGTTTACGTGGCTTCTCGGACCCCAGATTTGTTGAGCACAATAAGAAATCTTATCAGATCCCAAAATTAATGTGTGCTTAATTCAAAATTATTAATATTTGTACCGTGAATAAACCGATTATACCGCCCCATGTTTTCACCAGTGATACATGAATAACCTAAATAATTTACGTAAACATCATTATTATATAAGTGTTAGTCAAATTTAACAAATTAACAATGTTCGAAAATAATTGCGGGCATGAATGAAAATTATTTAGTGTCAGACTCGTATTGTTATTCAGGAACAGAACAGAACAGAACAGATATTCTATTAAGACTTGTATAAGGTACATCGTCTACAATAAATGAATATAAGTATATATAAAGTATACGTGACAAAAACATAGGGGAAACAATATGTTATTATCATATAGTTGGTATATTTTTAACATACGAGTACAGTGTATGTGCACAATTACGACAGCAAAGTTAAGTATGTACTTATAACGGAGGATGAACGTTTTAATTTTCCTACAGTTCTATATTTAAAAGTGAGTTTCTTAGAATAAGTGCTTCCTTAACATACAAAGATAGTTTTATTAATCTGGTTTTATCTCTTGTATTAAGTAATTGTAAATACTTATATACTGATGGATGTTTGTAGTAAAAAGTTTGTATATATTTCTTTCTTATGTCAGAGTAACATTTACATACACAAATAAAATGATATTCATCTTCAATGTCTTGAGTATTGCAACATAAACAATGTCTTTCATCACGTACTATTCTGTTTTGGCTATATCTTCCCGTTTGTATTCTGAGTGGTACTCACTATAAGCTTACAAAAATAAGGTTTTAAGGATCTTGTTAATATATCTAGGTAATTTTCATAATCTAAAGTGTTTTTAACATGTCTATAGATATATAACACAGAGCTATTTTCCAAATTTGCATACCATTCTTGTTTAAAAGAATCGAAAATTCTACTTTTAAATTCATTTATAAACAATTCTGTATTGACACTTTGAATGTTTTCAAAAACATATGAAAAACCATAATCATTTAATAACTGTCTAACATTCGAGACCCAATTTTTACAGCCATTGTAACTATCTTTAACAGCTTCGTTATATACAGATTGTAATATAATATTTTCAGTCTTAACAATTTTAAGCCAAAATTTTAAAATTTTAACAAAAATGTTGATATACAAAGGATATCTTCCAAGTTCACCATAGACGCATGCATTACAAGTATTAGTTCGAACTTTTAATAATATTTTACAAAACTTAAGATGAATTCTTTCAATATGTTTCGTTAAAGCCCCAAATTTCACAGGAATAGTTCAATATAGATGTAACAAATGCATCAAATAGTTGACAAAACGTTTTAGGACTCAGATCGAATTCCTTACATTTACACCATAACAAGTTCATGGCCTTTAGGGCGTTACCAGAAAGGTATTCTTCCTGATGTGAAAAATTACCAGTGTAACTAAAAACAGTACCCAAATAGGTGAAATAATTAACAGATTCGATGAATTGGCAATTGTATGTCCAGCGCTCGGTGTTTAGTAACCCACCTCGTTTTCGAAATACCATGATTTTTGTTTTCGATGTATTTACTTGTAGCCCCCATGCATTACAATATGACAATAAGTTATCTAGATGGATTTGTACTTCTTCAGGCGTTTTGCCTACAATGGCCATGTCATCAGCAAATAACAACAATACTAAAACTACATCATCTATAGAACTACCAGAATTAATACCATTTTGTAAAAATAACTCAAGATCTTCAACAAAAAGTGAAAACAATAGAGGGGACATTACCTCCCCTTGACGCAAACCGACTGCATATTGAAAGTATTCTGAATAACTAGAACATGACTTTACACAAGATTTGACTTTTTGATACATATTGCGTATAATCCTAAGAAGTTTAACTTGAATTCCACATTTATACATTTTTAACCATAATCCATTTATATAAATAGTATCAAAGCATTTAGCCATGTCTACAAAAATAACATATAGTCTCTTATTGTCATTTAGATATTGCTGTACTAGTGACATCAGAATAACAATAGCATCAATTGTAGATCTTCCTTTACGAAATCCAAATTGAGCATCCGAAATAGTGTTGTTTTCTTCACAAAAAGCTTCAATTCGTTTATTCAAGACTGTTATGAATAACTTAGACAAACAACTCACCAACGTAATACCCCTATAATTATTTACATCGCCCCGACATCCCTTTTTATGTAACGGTATTATAACTCCTTCTGACCACTAATACAATTGAATAAATCACATAGGTGATATGCTAAAATATCGATACTTTCAATAAAGTACTCGTTTAAAAGACAATCATTGCCATAAGCTTTATAACGTTTCAAACGTTGGTCTAACTCAGGAAAAGTATTATTTTCAGTATCAAAATCATTTTCTGTACAAAACTGCTCAGCCTCATCATTGTAACAAATAAACAAATCATTGCTTATGTTCTCAAAATATTCTTCAAATTGCTCCAGTGGTATATTATTTTCACATTTTGAATTCCTTCTTTTAAAATATTTCCAACATTATTTTGGCTTTTTTTTCTTTAAACCTTCTATTTCAACCATTTTCTTTTTGTAACAGTTATTTTTCTTCTTACAAATTATTTTTTTATAAAATGATTTTTGTTCACACAAGTATATACGATTTGTATCGGTTTTACAGCAGTTAAACAACCTCAACGATTCAATGTAATTATTTCGTGCGTTTACACAGTCTAAGTCAAACCAATCTGCATGTTTTACACAAGAATCTGTTTCAAAACCATGAACATTTTTGAATGTACATTGTTTGGCAAATAATGGATCTGCGACCTTTCGCAGTACGTCAGTAAAGCTGTTGATTGCATTATTAACAGATTGTCTATTATCAGAGTCTATACAATCAACAATATTATTCAAAACAGATAAATTAGCAATAATCCCTGATCTAAATTTTTGCTTATAAGTTTCATTCCACCGAAATTTAGTCTCGGCGTATCTATGACCGTTTTGTTTCAAATTACAACAAAGAAGTGACAAGTGTAACGGTGCATGGTCACTCCATTCATTGAACTGACCAATGCTAAAATCGTTTATCAATTGAAAATTACGTTCGTTACACAACAAATAATCAATAACAGAGGTACCGTTATGAGAAAGATAGGTATACTGATTTGTGTTTCCTATACGACTATTGACAATGCGAACACATTCAGGTCTTAAGTAATATACTCTACCTTCATCTTGAAGTTATCTATACATAATGCATACAGATTTCGAAGTCAATTAATCATGTATACTGTGTATCTTAATAAAAAGCAATCTTCAGAGAACATTCAGCGCATTTGAAATAATAATGACTTCCATTTTTGATAGCACAAACGTAAAATATCATTAGACTATGGCGATTTAAAATTATATTCGGTAGAAATATTTTGTATCAAGGGTTTGTGTGTATAATTGGTATTGCAAATAATGTATTAATGCTACGCAAATGAAGTAAAAGTAACATGAATAACATTTCGACGCATTCCGAGACTTGTTTTACCACATTTTATGTATTGACATCTATAGAAAATGTAGCATCTTTTTACAGACTAAATAACATCTACTGGAGAAGTTTATAGAAAGATGCATTTAAAAATAATCGTTAATAAATCGTAACCACGATTTTAAATCAAATTAACAGTAAGTTTATTATATTAATTCCACATGTCCCTTTAATAAATCAGACTATGTAAATAGAGACGACGAATCAATACATGCATTAATATGAATAAATCAGACTATTTACATACAGGCGATTGCAGCTTGGTTATAAAACGAAACTCGTGATTCCCCCTATTTTCAGTAAATGGTTTAGTCCCTCATATTCATTTAAAACTACTGCGTACAGTAGTTATAAACAGAAACTCGCGATTCCCCCTATTTTCAGTAAATGATTTAGTCCCGAATATTTAACTAAATTTAGACCGACTGTACGACGCTATTTGAGCGCTTTGCTAACATTCCAAAATGTTCTCCGTATACTAGGTGTGTAAAATTGGCTGTTAGATGATAGATGTTTGCCAGATGTTCAAAACAGAATGCCTAGCTATGCAGCAGGAGTGGTGGCCTGAAGATCAAAACAGAAAGTTCTGCCTCAGGCCAAGTCTTTTCCAGATGTTCAAAACAGAAAGTACAGCCTCACACCAAGTCTTTTCCAGATGTTCAAAACAGACGGTACAGCCTCACACCAAGTCTTTTCCAGATGTTCAAAACATAAAGTATAACTAGACCTCAGGTGTTCTCCAAAAGTTCAAAACATCATGTATCGCTATCAACATGGCGTTCGCGTTGTTCAAAAGCAAAAGTAAAGCTTTGCTCCAGATGTTCGCATTGTGTTTAAAACATAATGCATAGCTATGCATCTGGTTTTCGCAAAAAATTGAAATACTGTAACTACATGTTTTTATTGTGGATGACAGGTGACTAAATATAAATGAACACAAATCAATCCGTACACGTAATGAACTTAAGTTGTCTTGATTCCCTTATAATCACATTCTTCCGGAAAGAATAATTTGCCTTTACAGCTTAAATGAACGCTGATAGTGATATAAAAACGGTCTATTCATTTGTGTCTTAATAGCAATTTAAAATATGGCGCTTGATTATGTTCACCAATCATATTAACTGATATACTCCATCATGTACATGCTTTGTCGAACGAAATACGGATACAACAAACCAATGAAAATGATCTGTTTGCTGTTGTTATCTTTAGTGTTTCCGGTATCCACAGATTATGTGTCCTAGACTGTGGCAATCTCCCATCCTAGGTCGGTTATATATCGCATGTGTCTAGCGACATTCAGATCTGTCCGGCTAGCGCATTTGTTGGTACGCTCGCTTCCCATTCGGCGCAAGTGGAGTTTGTTTGGTGGTCTCCATACCGGACAGGTGGGGTTTCCTACAGGTACTCCAGCTCCCCCAACACCCAATGCACATGACCAAACAAAAACTAAACAAAATTTAGTAAAAGACAAATAGCTGGTAATTACAGCTATGAATCAAAATACGTCTCTACTTTCGATGAGTCAAAAAGTGGAATTAGGCAGAGGTGCTGGAACACACACCGGGTCCTCACAAAATGCAGCTTCGGTGCGGAATGAACTCATAAACTTCGAAACAACACACATACATTCACATCACATTCTTAATTCTTATTATTAGGAATATATTTTACACATTACACATATAATGGTTAGTTAATATATACTAGACACAATGCTACTACAACAACATCTAAACCGAATATACGGTGACCTCTTAGATAAAATGACACACGTGTTATCGTACAATAGTCACATAGAGCACTATAAGGCAGATTTATTATCACAGATTTATTGAGCGATAAAACGCACATATGTTAACACAGCGAGGGAAATTGATAACTCCTTATATGTGATAAGAGTGTTTGCATTAAATACATATGTAGTCCGCACAGGGTAATCCAGGGCCGCACTTTTCGCCAACAGTGGATTAATGTTTAGAAGAGACTTCCTTGTAACAGAAAATACCATAAAAACGGAAAGTGCACATGCCAATCCGGGAGGACACTTTACGCACATGCATTAAGCCCGGGTTTCCCACAACACGCCTGATATATGAAATATATTCAGCAACTACTTGTGTGGCCATTTTACTTTTTTAAATCGTACTTTTCCACTATGTTTAAGGCTTTAATTAATGTCTCATCGTATTATTCTTTGTAACGCAAATTATTGAACATTAGAATTGATGATAATATTAACCACGGTGTAATATATATATAGTTTACTGAGTACATTTTATAGTGTTAGTATTTTAAACAGGTACTGCAGATATGATGCATTCATTTAATAGATACCATTACACATGAACAATATAAATTACTAATTTAAACCGTGAGGACAAATCTAACATATTGAAGAAAACACAACAACTTCAACTCATTCATTTACCTTGTTCAATGTATAGGTTCCAAGGAAATGTATCTTATCTGAAGATATATGGAATAATATCGCTCAGATATCCCGGATAGATGTCGAATGTTTCGCCTCTGTCCTACATTAAGTTTCATAAATGTGCGCTATCAATCAATGAAATAGATTTAAGCCAAAAAATAGTCCGATATTTTGCCTAATTGACGCTTATATGTTACTTAAACATTGCCAAACCTGTATTAATTACATTTGGAATAAAACTGCATAACTTGCGCATATAAATACATTATAAATATACAAAAACATATAACAATATAATTAAAAATACCCTTAAAGAACACAACCCGAGTTAACGTTCTTTCGCTGCACAAGGTATCAAGCCTTTGCAAACTGTGCATGTTGATTCAAGTAACGTACAGTGTGGATGCTTAATTTCGAAGACAGCATATACATTATAAAAATATATGCGTGATTGCTTGTCGCAACGCACTCAACATCTAAATACCATAACAAGAATAATTTGAAATGCAGTATTATTTCTGGTTAAAGCAGTATTTACATGCATAACTACAATGCTATAGTTTGGATACGTCTATATGGTACACATGGATTAACGCAAGGGTAGGGTTTTATAACTTCTTGATCTGTGAAATAGCAATGAGTTTTAATAGTTTATTTAAAGAGTCCACCATAATGTCTTACTATATGGCGCTTGTCAAAAACATATACATGTAACCTATTTCTGATGAATGCTATTTTCCAACTGCAAATACTTTCCATGGATATAGAGTCACTACAATTCATTAATAAATATTTTATATTCACCCATTTAATTTATTATTTGGAAATTGTGTTATCGTATAAAAATATAATTAATGAAATGGGTATAAAACAAAATATGTTATATGACCGATGTAATGGCAAAGCACTTGATAAATGCAGGTTTTCACTTTATTATCTAACTTATGCCGCACAATGATTCTAAAGGGTAGCAGTTGCAAAAAGTGTAACTTATTACCATTTGTAATAACGCTATTTGTTTTCGCAGTCTTTTATCAAATACCTGATGGTTTGTGTTTGCACTGACTATCGTTTCAATACCTGATGTGCTTTGATAACATTTTGTTTTAGTCAGTTAATACTGGATATTATGTACAGTACACACAATACTATAAATGCGCATTAAATGTAGTTTTTTTCTGCTGGTCTAATATATATGCATTTGTACTTTATTTACGGGTCTATGTGTGGAAAAACAATCATATGGGTAACAGCTAAGTAACACGTTATTTGTCAATACTGTCGGGTTAATTGAATACTTTTAATTTGATTATAGAAAATAAAGAAAAAAACTAGTGTTTGTCAAACTAAAAAAAGTGGCATTTATAATAATACTAAATCTAGTTTTGTAAATCGGTATTAAAATTACCGTCAAAAAATAAGTCGTCTGCTAACAGCGCTGTCGTTTCCGACGACGGTAACTAGAACGTGCTGTACAATATTAAATTAATGCACTCCAATATCTTACCAAAACCTGCCAGATATTGGACGGCTACCCGTCTCGTCTTGTGTTATAAAATTATTACAGTGATTACAATGGGATGACGTCACATCAATGTTTTCATGCCTGCCATGTAAAGTCGGTTTAAATTTGGTTGATAATGCACCAATAAACCATTTACAGAAAATGTTGATTTTCTGATTATAAACACGCTGCAACAGTCTGTATTCATAGCCCGTCTGCATTACCCGAATATATTCGTTCATAGTGGAATGCTATATTATATTATCTAAATATCGTGGATTTAAACCACACAATATTATTATATTATACTGTTTAACTAAGTAATTCAGATAGGGGTGCTGGGACACACCTCGGGTCCTCACATTGTACTGCTGCGACTTTATGAATTCGAAATGCATGGGCATTCGTAAAGAAGCCTTGGATTCAATAATTTATCAGTATTTATCAGCTATATGTTATTGAATGTTATAAGAGTAAACCGTTGATAAAGCCGACGTACTATTCAGCGAAGTAAATATCAATATTTAGATGGCTATGCCAGGCTTTATTTTGTATTAAGATGGCTCTGACAGTCTTCATTTGTATTTAAATGGCTATGCCAGACTTGATTTGTATTTAGATGGCTATGTCAGGCTTTAATTGTTTATAGATTATTATGCCAGGCTTTCTTTGTATTTAGATGGCTGCGCAAGGCTTTATTTGTATTTAGATGGCTATGCAAGGCTTTATTTGTAACGTGTTGTTTAATGGTCTAAATTAACTAGAGACGTTTGTTTTCATAAACATGGCATTAAAGACGTTTAAAGATGGTTTAAGTACTTTTTTAAATGCCGGATATCGTTTATTAAAAATTGAGTTCCGAACTGTTGATCAGTGTACACATATTGCATGCTAAATCTTCATAAGATATTTAATAAAGTGCCTATATATTTACTAAACAATATTTAGGTATATAAAACATAATAGAAAGCATGAACAACAGAAATTTAGTTGTAATCATTTCTATAAAGGAAACTATATACTCCTCACAGCGGTTACTTCTCCCTCAGCGATCTTCATTAACCAACGCCACAACGAGTGAATTCCCTCCCGATTTGAAATAATTAGAATATTTTGATTTGTTATTATTTTGTAATACATACAAATAAATGTAACCTTGTTGGTCAAGGTATATATATTTAAAGTTAAACTTAACAAAAGATATCAATACAACATGGTTAACATAACAAAGCAATGATTTTACGGTGTCCATGTGCCGCCAGGGATAGAAGGGATAGAATACGAGCAGTGCTCGGAACCAGTACATTGTAAAATCTCATCGTGAATGCATACAACTTGCAGCGGCTACTTCCCGTAGTCTTCATTATTTTAAACTCCTCCCCATCTAGCGTACTCGCCAATGCTCTAGGCTCCGGTTTTCTAAGCCTCGCTAAATTAACTTATCTTTATTCAACACTAACCTAGTGTTATCTATGTGTGCAACTAAAACCTCCGCACATAGATTTGACTGGTTCCGAGCCTAGCCAAAACGAAGGGAGTTTTATAAAATAATAATAATAATAATAATTCCTAACAACTCTAGAAGTACTCTACTCGTGGTCGCTGTGATTATTGAGCTGTTTTGAGCTATATTCGGTGTACCAGTCAGTGATTACTGAGAATATGTACGAACTGTCTTCAGCAATGTGCGGTGTACGAGTCAGTGATTAGTGAGCATATGTAGCAGCTGTCTTTAGCTATATCCGGTGTACGAGTCAGTGATTGCTGAGCACATGTACGATCTGTCTTGAGCTATATTCGGTGTACTAGTCAGTGATTACTGAGCGACTTTACGAGCTTTATTGAGCCATATTCGGTGTACGAGTCAATGATTACTGATCACATGTACGAGCTTTCTTGAGCTATATTCGGTGTAAGAGTCAGTGGTTACTTAGTACAAATAGAAGCTGTCTTGAGCAATATTCGGTGTACGAGTCAGTAATTACTGAGCCTCTATAATATTTACCGAGCACATGTACGAGCTTTCTTTAGCTTTATTCGTTGATAGAGTCAGTGTTTACTAAGTACATATACGAGCTGTTTTGAACTTTTTTGATGTACGAGTCAGTAATTACTCAGCACATATACGCGTTGTCCTGAGCTATATTTAATGTTTACAAGTCAGTGATTACTGAGCACATGTACGAGCTGCGAGCTGTCTTGTAATATATTCGGTGTACGAGTCATTGATTACTGAGCAAATTTACGAGTTTGCTTGAGGTGCATTCGGTGAACGAGTCAGTGATTACTGAGCACATGTTCGAGCTGTCTTAAGCTTTATTCTGTGTACGAGTCAGTGATTACTGCGGACATGTACGAGCTTTCTTAAGCTATATTCGGTGTAAGAATCTCTGAAGAGACTCACTGTGCTAGGTATAAGGTTTGCTGTACAACCGATGACATTTCTTAGAGAAAGGCGTGTTTGCCAAATGTCAAATTGTTGGCGTATCATAGCTAACCAACCCATGCAATTTAACTGTCAAATTTCTGGGAAACTGGATACAACAATGAGGTTAATATTAACGTCCGTTACACGCTGTTAAAATTTAAGAGTTACAGCTCCTGAGATCGGCAATTCAGAATGGCCTTTGTTCAAATGACAATTGCGTCATTTTCCTTCGAATTCGGTGATTCTGTACGTTGTGTACACTATCTACCAGATGACCAGATAAGGCGCATACATGTGTACTTTACGCACGGAAAATCACCAGATACGCGTATAAAATAAAAATCAATGTGTACATTTACGCACAAAATATATATTTTCTGCTTGCAAATAGAAAATGTTGTTTCATACATATAATACTTTATTTAAAACGTCGAGAAATTCCTTATGTGAAACAGATTATTATCATCTTGAAACATCTGTTACATTATTTCGTGGTACCTCTTTGCATTCTACTCCACCTTTAATCTAGATAATTAATTTTCAGATTGAAAATACAGTTATCCCATCATTTCTGGTCTGATTGTCAATTTATAATTTATTCACATGTTTAGCGTACGTTTAACTTCTAAATCTAAATATATATCGATCACTGCAGTATCTTTTATAACAGAAAAGACGTTCCCGTGTGCAAGGAGTGTTTGTCATCAAATGTAAAAAGGGCAGCGTATCTCACACTGCCGAATTTACTCCCTATGTAATTAAAATAGAATGTGGCCGGGAAACAGAAAATGCCAAAGCTTGGGATGTTTGGATGGACGTAAATGCTTACATTTTACATTGACAGTAGTTCCTGGAAATCACGAGGATCGACAATTTAAAACGACCAGTATTGAGAGACAATCGATCATTCCCGTCGAATTCACGTTGAACCTATTTAAATACATGATAAATATATCAAACGCATAAAACATTATAACATAAAATATCCTAAAAGAACACAACCCGATTTCAAGTACAAACGTGTACAGTGAGGATTCTTAATTTCGAAAACAGGATATAAGAGGCTTCGTGTGTTATAATGATCGCTAGAAATCCAACCTACAAACAGATCGGGGATAGAGCTAGTGAGATTTTAAAGGGACAGAGTGGCGTCTAAGCGTGGGAATGAGATATTAAAGGGGCAGTGTGGCGTCTAAGCAGGGGTAATGAGATATTAAAGGGGCTGTGTTGCGTCTAAGCATGGGGAATGAGATAATAAATGGGCAGTGCGGTGGTTTAACAGCGGCAATGTGGTGTTTAAACAGGCAGAACAAGGAATTAAAATGGCAGTGTGACATCTAAGATGGCAGGTTTTGTAAAAATGAAAAGAAAAAAAAGTTATATATCTGTGAAGTGAGCAACATACTTCAATATAGAAAAGTATTATTTTGCATATTTTTGCAATCTATGTGAAGTATATATTTCATAAAGCAAAATAACTGATTATATCTTTATGTATCCTAAGGTTTATTCATATAGATGAACAAAATATTTTTTTTTCTTTTTCATTGATTCGTTTGGTTACTAATATTGTAAACATTGTGCAACTCATGAAGTACCAGGCGCAATTATTTAACCCCATTTTGACCCTTTGTTTTATTAATTGTACAATACTTGAATATTCTAGAATAACCTCGTATAAGAAGCTTCTAGGTTTCATATCCGATATTGTCCATCAATTTAGTACATTTACTGATGTAACAATTGCTGCTATTACTTCAATTGTTTACCTGTATTATGAATAGTAGGAAACAAAGTTAATGTTAATAAGATCAAACAATTTTAAATTTTAAAACACAATAACATTTAAATAACTTAAAGTTCAAAGGATGCTGTCAGGGCTTCCATTATGGGAAGTTTGGGAGTAATTTACTCCCAGTTTTTGTCACAGGACTTCCATAATTGCAGACATGGAAGTTGCAGAATTTCCAAAATTTTAGCCATGGAAGTTCGATCATGTAATTAACAAGTTAGAAGAAAAAGTAAGTAATTAATCTAAATGTTAACCTCTTTTACTGAATAAATTGGCATATAAACACTTGATGAAAAAGATCTGGCCTGTTAACACCTTGAATTGTGTAGCGCAATGCTGTCAAAACTTCCAAATATTATGAGCACAACTTTCAGAATCAGAGGCCAGGAAGTTCAAACTTCAGTTTTCAAAAGTTAATGAAAGCCCTGTCCTGTCATTGACTGTAATGGATTATTATTTGAGAAACAACGGTACTATAATCAATAATAACGTCAATACTTAGGTTGTTTTACAGTTATTTGGTACATGGTGTTTTAAGGCACGTCAACCAATAATGGTTTTTCACATTAGTTATCTGACTTTTATTTACAGCTGTACATTGTTAGTTGTTTGTTGTGATGCAAATTGCCTATATGTACCGGTATAAGTAACATTAATCTGTCTTTCATAGCGTTTTTGTAGTTTATTTATTACCAACATGTTCAGTAAAAAAGATTTTTAATTTTTGCATTCAATCACATGTATTTACAGTCCGTAAACATGCAAGTGATTACCGTTATAAACATGGACTTATCGATATAGGTAAATCAATCGATTTATAAAGACAGACGATCGCAGCGTGTTTATAAACAGAAAATCACCATTCTCCAAATTTTCACTCAATGGTTTATTCCCTCATTATCAACACAATTTAAACCGACTAGTTTTCCAAAATTATTACCTCAACATAAATTCACCACTATATCCAAACTACTTACTAATATGTACAACACTTAATAATAAATTAATTAACTATTTTATTATTGTTAAAGAGGCACTGTAGGATTTTGTTCGAACATCATAATATAATGTACAAAATATCCATTGATTCTAGTGCTGACAATATATTTTAAAAATAATATAATAATGTTGAAATAACCCGTCTTCAGGAATGCGTATTGAGAGAGAAATTTAAAACTAAAATAATACATCGCTGCAGCGAACTTTTATATACATGTATGTACAGAATCTAGACGAGTCAGCTCGACTGTTAGCGCATGTGCAGTTCTTACTTTCTCATTCAAAACCGAATGTTATTGTAGCCGTTGCTGTCAGATATACTTAGGATTTATTTTGCTTTTTTCGATAAGAAATGTAGTTTTGTCGATGTTGACGCTTTTTATGTTATATAAAACGGTATTTTTTTTGTGGGTAACGAAAGAGACCTGAAATATATACGGAATATTATGCTAGTCAGTTGTTCCAAGAGTATGTATTAGTCGAGTGGCTTGTGTGATGACGTGTGAAACGAAATAACGCAAGCCACAAGACTAATACATACTCTTGGAACAATTGACTATGCATTTACCTTAGTTTATTTGTTTAAAAACTACAATAATGACTAATCATTGTAGGTATAGATTATATTTGTTTACATCCTCTATGATGACGTCATTAAAAAGGTAGTCCGGCTAGTATGGTAATACGGGATCGGAAAAATAGCGAGAAGCATAATACGGGATTTTGTTTCTGACGACATGTATTTCACCGATTGATACAGCATGTATATTGTTATGATTTTAAACTGGTATATAATAAATCTATGAAAATTAAACAGTCCCTCTTTAAGTGAAATTATGAAATGTTTTTCAATGCAGCACGACTACTCTAAACATACGCATAATTATTCATTTTCCTTTCATACACATGTTTTAATTATCATTTCAGTCAATTAATATTTTTACCTTTCCGTATGTTTCATATGCATACTGTAACTAAATGTTCCATAATTAACCATTGTCATGTAAACTCACGTGTATAGTTATTATTACAATTAAGTTACACTTTTCCATTTTATACAATATTTTACATTATAAATTAGATAAACATGGTAGCAACTACAAAGTAGTTTATACATACGGACAATGTGCCATACTTTGCCCATTTCATGTAATATCGCATGATTTAATTATCATTACAGACAAATTAAATTGTGTGAACAATTGATTGTCAGCGTTAAGTGAAATGTCAGTGTACATGATTGCCATAACAAATTCCCTTCTACAGTATGTCTTGATTCTGAAGACACAAATCAGTGTACGACAAATCCGTACCCGGAGCTACCAATAATTTCCGTTGGGCTACTAAAATTTCAAACCGCAAGCCAACCGGGCTACTTAAGCTGTTTTAATTGTCTGTATTAATTATTGTTTAATCTGTAAAGTGTCGTCCCGGATCAGTCTGTGCAGTCCCCACAGGCTGATCCGGAACGACAGTTTATGCTTTTCCCACAATAAGCCTCATATAAAATATAATGTAAAATATATGTCTTAAATAATTAATAAAGATTGTTCTAATTATCCTGAACATGTTTGAAAAGATTATTCATATTTCTGAAATAATTTGAAAACTATCTTGTTTACTGTGTGATGCACGTAAAACGTATTGGGCTAGTAGGGCTACTGATGAAAAATTCTGGTAGCCCAGTGGGCTACCTGCAAATTTCAAAATGTGTAGGCCACTGTCAATGCATGTTGGTATGACGTATTAATCAACTGTCCTTGCTTAATGTTACATTAACATTTCATTAGAATACCTTCGCATTTTGTATTTTTGGGACTTTAACCCTGCATTGTGTTTTATTACCTTGCAATGTATTACTTTTTGTCACATTACCATTTCTTTACATGGTACATTACCATCGCATTTCCTGATATTACTTGTGCATTAGGTTAAAATACTATTGGATTTAGTAAAATTACCACTGAATTATGTTTACTGGTAGTTTCCTTGTATTCTGTTACATTACCATTGCTGTATGGCACATTACCATTGTATTTGGTTAGTATTATATGCATTACATTTTGTAAATTGCATTATTTCAAATTACCATTGGATTTTTATGATGATCACCTTTTTTGTAAATATGTAAAATTAACATTGTTGGACATACTGTCTGTATATAGGTGCATTTTGAGTACATTTGAACAATCTTCATTGCTGAAGGCGATCTCTGTAGATGATAGTTGTTTTGTTGTGCCATATGAAATACATGTACGCTGTATCCAAAGGTAACAGAAAATCCAGTGTTCAAGTTTTGTTGTTATCCGTTTTGTTTTGCCTTGTACATTTTATTCTGAATCAAACTTTAAATTTGCTGCTTAAACGTTCATGTCAACCAATAAAAAAATAACTGATATCTAAACATTTTAGGAGTTAAAAGTAATAATTAAATTATTTCCTTCAAGACAATCATTCGTGTTGTTCCCCCATTCTTGGTGATATTTCTTTGTCGGTTCAACATGCTGAGTTCAGTTTTTTATTGATATTAATACAGATGCCACTGCTGGTGTCATAGTTTATATCAATGTTGATGTCATCGCGGATGTAATCGCAGATGTCATAGTGTATGTCATTGTTGATGTGACTGCTGATGTCATAATTTATGTCATTGTTGATGTCATAATTTATGTCAGTTTTGTTGTAATTGCTGATGTCATAATTAATGTCATCGCCGATGACATAGTTTATGTCAATGTTGATGTCATCGCTGATGTCACAGTTCATGCCAATGTTGATGTCATCGCTGATGTCATAGTTTGTCTCAATGTTGATAAATCAATGATGCCATAATGTATGTCAATGCTGATATCATTGTTGATGTCATACTTTGTGTCAATAATGATGTCATCGCTCATGTTTTATGTCAGTAGTGATGTTATTTGTTGATGTCATCGCTGATACCATACTTTACAATGTCCATGTTACTTCAATGTTGCCAGTATATAATTATTATGTTGCCAGTGTAGTGTGTACATTAAAGGACCGTTAGCCAACTGCTTAAGTTTTAATGTACATGTTATAACTTTTGGCCTTCTGCTTTTACTTTTAAATTGTTTAGCTGAACGTACATATGCTAACATCAAAAGTAATATATTTTAATTATTTCAATAAGTTTTTTAAATAAAACTTGGGGCTTTTGTCGCTCATGTTTTTTTCTTGATATTTCAAGCTAGTGTACCTATTTAGAAAACTTAAATATAAATGTAATGTTCAGCCGTAATTTTGTTTTATGTTCGTTTTGAGTTATATGGGCACTTCTGTATATACAAACGAAAACTAGTCGATGTTGTGATTAGAAATGATTTGGTTATACATTGGAAACAAATATAAAAAAAAACAAATAAAAAACTGGAGTATGTTATGTCGTGTACCTATCTGTTAATTAGTTATTCAGTTATCTTGTTTTCTGAGTTTGCGCTAGCAGTATAAATCATTAAGTTTTACTAATAGAACTGAATCATTTGTGCTTTTTTCCTGTGTAGAATAAGTAATGTTTCAGTTTGAAACCTTTGAAGTTAACAAACCGTGGTGTTTTAAGAACAAAGCCAATACAGTGGTGTCTTAAAAAGTCCACGAACCAGTATCATGACGTCTTAGATTTTTAATAACCAGTAATGTGGTGTCTTAATAGTTAACGAACCATACCATGGCGTCCTAAAAGTTAAAAAACCAGTACCATGACGTCGCAAAAGTACAATAACCAGTACCATGAAGTCGTAAAAGTTAAATAACCAGTAACATGACGTCGTAAAAGTTAAATTACCAGGACCATGACGTCGTTGGTGTTAAATAACCAGTACTGTGGTGTATTCAAAGCCAACGAACCAGTACAATGACGCGCAGTACTGTGGTGTGTTCAAAGTTAAATAACCAGTACTGTGGCGTCTTAAACGTTAACAAACCAGTACTGTGTTGTCTTAAAAGCTAAATAGCCAGTACCATAACGACTTAAAAGTTAAAGAACCAGAACTGTGGCGTCTTAAACTGTAAAAAAAAAAACAGTACTGGGGCGTCTTAAAAGTAAAATAATAAGTACCATGGCGTCGTAAAAGTTAAAGAACCAGTACTGTGTAGTCTTAGAAGTTAAATAACCCGTACAATAACGACTTAAAAGATAAACAACCAGTACTGTGCCGTCCTAAAGGTAAAAAAAGCAGTACTGTTGCGTCTTACAGTTCAATAACCAGTACCATGACGTCTTAGAAAGTTAAAAAACTAGTACTGTGGCGTCTTAAAAGTTAAATAACCAGTAAAATGGTGTCTTAAAAGTTAAATAACCATGCAGTATCATGGCGTCCTAACAGTTATATAGCTAGTATCATGGCGTTTTCAAACTTTAAAAAAACAGCACTGCAATCCACATTGTTGTATAACTTGATCATATTGCACAGGCTTATGTCTATAAACATTATGAATTAACCATGTCAGAAGTTTTATTTTCTAAGTATTCATTGTACAATGTATATATAATTAATATTAATAATATTTAGCTAATTAATTTTTTAGTCACGGTGTGCGTGAATGCGGAAATCTCATGAACGCATTTCGTCGAAATAAAAACAAAACCAACATTGTTTGGCTTGAAGCTACTGTAAACCAAATAATTTGTCATTGAATTATTGAAAATTTAGATAGATTTAGGCCGCGTTTCCATGATTCCGTATCCCGTATCAGTATATCCGTATCCGTATAAAAATCGAACACATTGAAAATCGTTGGACCGGTTCCATGTCTCCCTATCCGTATCCGCATGTCCTTGTCCGTATAGTGCGTCCATATAGAATCGCTCGCTGTGCGATTTTATGTGGATACGGACAGCATACGGACGCCATGGAGCAATACGAAGGGCAATTTGCATGCTGTGTAAACTATTTTAAAATATAGATATTGACTTATATACGATAAATAGTACGCAATTTGTTAAATGCTACCACATTGAAAGGAATTTGCTGAATTTCAAAAAAAAAACATGCTGTCAAATGTAGAATCTTCGTTGGCATTGGTTAAATAATCATTAATTGTAGACGATTTGTTTGATTTCACCGCAATAACTTGCATTAAAAATGAGTATGCTCGTCTAAAATTGACATTTGGATAGTCCCAGAATCAAACAGGAAGACAATAATAAATACACGAATATGGCTGCATGGAAACGGTCTTCCTAAATGAAATTTTGCGGATACGTGTGCTGTTACGGACCCGTATAAGGATACGAACACGTGCATTTCGTTCGAAAAAAAATTATTCGAGGAATGTCCACGATTTTTTTATATGCTTTGAAACACATTTTTCAAGGATTATGTTACACTGAGTATTATAAGTTGTTTAAACTATTATTTGAATAAGCCAAACAAGTCTTTAGCAAAACACGAGACATTTGTACCAGCTTAGCAATATTTACAGTTCAAACTTTCGGAAATGTAAATGAAGCAAACTTAAAACATGCTATTATTATAATCGTCTATCCTGGCAAGTAGAAATGTCCTTAAAAAGTGCTCGATTTTTGTTATAGTATATTTGTATGAATCCAATGATAATCGGACATCGTCTTAATATATTGTCTTTCTAGAAACAAACTCCCGTATCCAGTTGCTTAATTATACATTTTTGTAGCGACTGTTAACATTTGCACAAGTGTTCTATGTCTGTATGTATTTAAGCTTATCTGAAGGAATCTTTTTTTTTTTTCATAAAACAATTATGACAGAAAAGTTTCACATAAAAGGTTTGAAAACTAATATACATATGTATAATATTGGTACTGTTTATAAAACGATATCGCTCGACATTCCCGTTACATTTAGTGCTTAGAGCGGTAAAAAAAGCAACAAATACTTATTGGGAATATGTGTTTATACTATTTCTACAATACAACGAAAAACAGCATTCTTTATTCGATCACAGTTTATAAGACAGCTGATCTATAAGATTGCAAAAAGATCTATCAAAGCAAGATAATTACCAATAATATTTACTGGGTTGCCTCACTGTGACAATCAACTTGTTCAACAATTTCAAAAACCTCCTGTTTCAATGTAACGATGGTTAATCGGGATTTTTGAGAAATTATTAATTATTTTTGTTCATAGTGGACCAAAACTGGTATAATTTTAAAAATGTAAGCTCGAGCATAATAGAAACTAAACGTGCAAAAATTAATAACGACAAGTCATATCACGCGTCGAAACGCGGTAACCATAGCAAAAAACATCCAACAGACATTATTCATTTACTCGCATGAGTACAGAGTGCAAATAGATACAACTGTCTTTAAATAACCGTGACGTCATCTTATAAAGGTTATGCATTCATACAGTTTAAAACCGCATCAGCAGTACCAACGCAATGATCATAACAAAGCGGCTCGAGGCTGTGCAACAACCGGCGTTGTCCTGGGAGCCACCTCCTGTTCGGCCGCTTGATGCTCCATTGCCGCTACTTCCGCTTCCCGAAATTCCACCGCCATTACTCCCGTTTGACTGGGAACCGCTTCCATTAGATCCAGTGCCAGATGTACCGTTGCCATTAGATCCACTTCCAAATGTACCGTTTCCATTAGATCCGCTCCAAAATACACCGTTTCCATTAGATCCACTTCCAGATGTACCGCTTCCATTTGATCCACTGCCAGATGTACCGCTACCATTAGATCCACTGCCAGATGTACCGCTACCATTAGATCCACTGCCATATGTACCGCTTCCATAAGATCCACTGCCTGATGTACCGCTTCCTTTAGATCCACTGCCGGATGTCCCGCTTCCATTAAATCCACTTCCATTACCAGATATTCCGTTACCATAATTTCCACTTCCGGTGGTTAGACCCCCATTACTTCCATCTCCCGCGTTCAAGTTGCCGTTACTTCCACCTCCAGTTGTAGGAGCTTAAAATGAAAGATGATACAATTAACGAAGATGCCCATTCTTGTTCGTGATATTTAAAAACATTTACTTCAGCTAATTGCGTTTAACTGATATTCTACTCTTTATATTACATAACTGCACGTCAGAATCTACAATTGATTGTATTTTTGGCATTTTAAGATTTTTTTATGGGAACTTTATGAATATGGCCCCTGTCCGACATTGTGGTCGTTAACAAAACATATGATTGGTCTACAGTGATACCGTATTAATTAAGAAATGACCAAGGAAATTCGATAGTAGACAGACTTCACCGAAAAGTTTCTAATAAAGAATCAGTTAAACGGCTCTACGATCCAGACGGTGATCCGGGTCACCATCACAATATTTCCATTTTGTTCATTGGCATTTTGCAACCTTTAAAGAACGACGGGCGGACGACGGACAGGCGGGCTGGCGGATCGGCGGGTTTCGGATGGACGGACATGCTGACGGACGAACGGGTGGACATATAGACAGACAGTAAGACAGACAGACAGACACACGTAGACGGACAGACAGACAGACAGAGACGGACGGACAGACGACAGACGGATGGACAGACATACAGACAGACAGTCGGACGGACGGACTGACAGACGGTAACAAAAACATAACCTCCTTGGCGAAGGCAAAAATGTCCTACTTTTAAATCATTTATTTCGCGGTGTCTAAATTTGTGCATTCTTTTACAACGGTTAAATTGCACGGTTTCATAATCTCGCATTTTGATTTTTATTTTATAAATAGTTTTTAAAAATAATTATGCAAAACGAATATCTTCGCTGGCCTTAAATTCGCGCAATGTTGGGACTGCAAAATACGCGAAAGTTAGACCACCGCGAATTAAACGACTTTAAGGTAACCTCCTTGTTGGAAGTAATAAGATCAGCCTATCAGTTCTTACCTGTTGTTGTGGTTGTCCTCAGGTTGCAACCAAACTGGATGGAGAAGTCAGGACACGACACGTTGTGCCCGGGCATGGGTCTGCAGTGGAGGCCCTGTATGGGGTCACACGTGGCGATAAACATGCGTATCGAGTCGTTGAGCTGACCTGAAAAAAAGCTGTAGCAAGTGATTGTTGTGGTGGTTGTAGTGGTAGTGCTAGGGAAGTTATTGTTGTTGGTGGTGGTAGGGAGTGTGGAGGTAGTGGTGGGTTAGTTGTGGTTGTAGTTGATGATGAGTTGGAATGAAAAAAAGTAGTAGCTAGTGGTAGTGAGTGTAGTATTTGGGATTGTTGGGATGTCGATGGTAATAGTGCTTGTAGCGGTGGTGCTGTTGGTGGTCATAGTTGTGGTAGTTCAAGTAGTAGTTGTGATAGTGCTGTAGGTTGTGTTGATAGTGGTGGTAGTAGTAGGGTTGTTAATGGTGTTGGTTGTGGTAATGAGGTGGTATTCAGATGGTGGTGATAGTGGTGGTATTCGTTTTGGTTGTGTTGGTGGTGATGTTGGTAGTGATAGTGGTAATTTGATGGTGTGATAGTGGTGGTTTTAAGAGTGGCGGAGGTAGTGGTAGTGCTGGTGGTGTAGGAAGCGGTGGTTTTGATGGTGTTGGTAGTAGCGGTGGTGTTGGAAGTGGCGGTAGTGGCAGTGGTAAAAGTGGTGGTGACAGTGGCGGTGAGGTGATGATGATGATATGACGACGATGATATAGTCATTGATGCTGATGGCAGTTATGCTGGTGTGGATTGTTGTTGTTTGACAATAATGATGATAATAATACTTATGCTCATGCTGATGTATTAATAATGATAATGCTGCTACTGATGCTGTTTATGATAACGACGACGACGACGTCGATGACTAAGAAGTTGTAATTATGACAATTACGACGATGATGCAGATAACTCTAAATGATGATGGTGATGACGATGCTGAAGTCACTTCCTACCGTAGAAGGGTTCCCCCTTCTCATCCTTGCAGTGCGCGGTCAGGTTGGAGCCGTCACTGGTGTAACACACCGCGTCCGGGACGCCGCTCGCCGGGGGAGGTTCCGTGTCCGTGCTGGGGAGAGGAGCAAACGTTGGACCATTTGTTCTAAACCATTTTATTGAAACTTGTGAGAGAGGAGTGGGGAAAAGATAAAGGAATCTGCAGGAACTCCCTGTATCTACTACTACTGCTACTACCACTACTGTTTTCGCTTGTGGTACTGGTGCTTCTGCTTTTACTACTAGTACTGCTACTAAATTGCAAAAGCAACAACAACACAAACAACAACAACAAATAATACTACTACTACTACTATTATTACTACTACTACTACTACTACTACTACTACTACCACCACTACTACTACTACTACTACTGCTACTACTACTGCTACTACTTCTACTACTACTACTACTACTACTACTACTACTACTACTACTACTACTACTACTGCTACGACTGCTACCACTGCTACTACCACTTCCACTACCACCACAGCTACTACCACTACTACTACAACTATCACTACTACTACTACCACTACTACTACTACTACTACTACTACTACTACTACTACTACTACTACTACTACTACTAAGTCTACTGCGTCTGCTACTACTTATACTTATACTTCTACTACTACTACTACTACTAGTACGACCAGCACCACCAGGATTACCACCACCACCATCACCACCACTATTACTAATACTACCACTACTACTTCTACTACCACCACCACCACCACCACCACTACTACCTCCACCATCACTACTACTACCACTACTACTACAGGTACTACTACTACTACTACTACTACTACTACTACTTCTATTACTACAACTAATACTACTTACACTGCTACTATAGACGTACACTAATACTGAGGGGGAAGGATCGAGCAAAGTGACAAACAAGAGAAAGATTTAATATGGGAATGATCAAAGAGCAATGCTCGAAACAAAAGTAGATGAAAAAAAACGCAATAACGTAAGACATGTATATAAATGTTATCTTTTAGGTGCCTTGTGTCGACAACGACACTATAGCCAACAATTATCTCAGTTACACAATTAACGAAAATAAAACCGATCATGTTTAACTCAACGAGCAACATTTTAAATAGATTGTCCGTACAAAAATGGCATTGTATAACTATAATAATCGTATGTGGTCAAAAATTTCGTAACTAAAAATCGAAAATTACCCTCAACTCGTTTTGATAACACGGGGCGTGGCATAAACTGGCTTATTAGAGGAAAACTACCATTCGTTTTTCATTGTAACTGACAGTTTGTTGACAGCGACGGGCAAGTGTCTTACGCACGATAACGATTTCAATAATTCTCATTCTGATTATCCATATTATGCCTTTACGAGACATTTGTCTGGCAGGTTGGCACGACGGACATTTTAACACGAGGCAATCGTATTCATATTAAATTAGTAGATTATACAATCGCTCTATTTAATTAACACCTACATGTAGCTGTTTACTGATTTGACACTCAAAAGCACATGTCGATGTTTTGAATGACCGTGCACTACACGTGTATATGCAATGAATGGACAAATAATCTCCGAACAATGAATGGGAGGGGTCCAAGTTATTAGTGGTAAACTGGGAGAGTATATTAATAGAATAGTCTATTATGAACGTGTGACAACTGTAATGGTCTATTATGAAATTGTCCGAACTGAAAAGGACTATAATACGATTGCCAAAACTGGAGTGGTTTATTATGAAATTGTCAAAACTGGAAGAGTCTATTATAAAAGTGCCAGCCTTTGAATGGTATTTAATGATTTTGTAAAAAATTAACTGGTCTATTATGAAATTGTCAAAACGGGAAGAGTCTATTATGAAAGTGCCAGCCTTTGAACGGTATTCAATGATTTGTAAAAAATGGACTGGTCTATTATGAAATTGTCAAAACTGGAATGCTCTACTAGTATTATGAATCTGTCAAACTGGAATGGTCTACTAGTATTATGAACTTGTAAAAGCTGGAATGGTCTACTAGTATGAAATTGTCAAAGCTGGAATGGTCTACTAGTACTCGTATTATGAAGTTGTCAAAGATGGAATGGTCTACTAGTATGAAATTGTCATATGTGGAATTTGTCACTAGCATTTTAAAAGTGTCAAAACTGGAATGGACCACTAGTATTATGAATTTGTCGACACTGGAATGGTCCACTAGTATTATGAACTTGTCGACACTGGAATGGTCCACTAGTATTATGAATTTGTCGGCACTGGAATGGTCAACTAGTATTATGAATTTGTCGACACTGGAATGGTCCAATAGTATTATGAATTTGTCGACACTGGAATGGTCCACTAGTATTAAAAATTGTCAAAACTGAAATGGTCTATAATGAAATGGTGTTAAATGGAAAGGTTCTTTTATAAAATTTTAATTTTAAGCTTGAATAGCATATTATGACTGTGAAACGTTTACGGTCTCTTATAAATTGCCTATTCTGGAATACTAGTAGTAGATCTTTGGCGATTTTCACAGAAAAAGAGCTTTAAGGCCATATAAAAGTTAAATAGACAAGTGATAATGATAATTAATGTATTTTGTGTGTTGTAGTGTTTTGTACAAGAGCACTAAGTCGTAGATCGAAGCCAATTGAATCAATAACGAACACAAGCGTACTGTTTCTATGACGGTTATTCTACTGCTGATAAGCATGTGGCTGGTGCCGGGTAATGGTCAGCTACGCATGCGCAATGAGATAGTCATACATATACTACATATTCTATCATGTACGTCTTTATATAACAATTTGTTATTAAACACAATTTGTTCCATAAACATGTATATAAATTAAATTTATTCTGGTTTTGCTTCTACATCACATTTTTTACCTTTAACAGGACAGTTTTACAGTTTGGGGTTGGACACACATATCTCATAAAAATGGAATTTAAAAACTGAAATGTGTAGAATATATCGAAACTGAGTTGTTGTATCATCAAAGTTCGTTTTCGCAAAACAATGACTTTCTATCTGTATTGCTTACTCTGTTAAAGTCACGTAATATTTATTGCTGTTGCAGTTAATATTCCAGAACTGCAAAACCATGTTCAAGTATCTAAAACTGCAATAGAAAAGACTCGCAACATCTCAGACGTTGAAAACGAGCAAAAATCTCAAAATAAGAACTGCGCATGCGCCGACAATCGATCTGACTCGTCGAAACACTGTATAGACATGTGCATAATAGTTTGCAGCGCAGCAAAGTGTTACTTTGTTTTTTTTATCACGCATTTCTGAACATAAGTTATTATCAATATTTATTATACTATTATTTTCTCAATTTACTGACATCATTACAATAAATAAATGGGTTTACGTTATAATTTTCGTACAAAATCCTGCAGTTCCTCTTGAAGCCATGCTTTTATATGAAAACTCCTTTATGTGCTGATACAACCAATTGAGAAAGCAATTCATTCATTTTACGACTAAAATATGCTGCGGCCATAGAGGTAACCGTCACAAGTACACACTTTTCGTTGATTCAATCGTCAGGGGAGACCACTGTGACGAGTTTGAAATTTGAACACCATCACTGCCGCGGCTTATGAGTTTGTATGGTACCGGACGACACACCAAACGTTAACAATGTGTTGCTGAACAATGTGGCGAAGCTTTAGTAAGTTACAGAGTAATTTCCACTGCTGAACAATTGAGCGAAGCTACTGTAAGCTATACAGTGATCTCCACGGCTGAACACTGGAGCTAAGGTAAAGTAAACTATAGAGCGATCTCCACTGCTGAACAATGGGGCGAAGCTTTTGTAAGCTATAGAGTGATCTCCACTGCTGAACATTGAAGCGAAGCTATTGTAAGCTATAGAGTAATATCTACTGCTGAACAATGGAGCGAAGCTTTTGTAGCAATAGAGTGATCTGCACTACTAAACAATGGAGCGAAGCTATTGTAAGCTTTTGAGTAATCACTACTGCTGTACAATGGAGTGAAGCTTTCGTAAGCTATATAGTGATTTCCACTGCTAAACAATGGAGCGAAGCTATAGTAAGCTATAGAGCGATCTCCACTGCTGAACAATGGAGCGAAGCTATAGTAAGCTACAGAGTGGTCTTCACTGCTCAACAATGGAGCGAAGTTATAGTATGCTATATAGTGACATTTGCTGCTGAACAATGGAGCGAAGCTATAGTAAGCTAAAGAGTAATACCCAATGCAGTGGACAAAAGCTATATTAAGCTATAGAGTGATCTCCACTGCTGAACATTGGAGCGAATATATTGTAAGCTATATAGTTTTATCCACTGATGAGCAATATAGCGAAGCTATAGTAAGCTTTAGAGCGATATCGCCTGTTGAAGAATGATCTAAACTACAGTAAGTTAAAGATTGAGCTCCTCTGCTGAACAATGGAGTGAATCTATTTTAAGCTAAACAGTGAACTCCACTGCTGAACAATGGAGCGAAGCTACAGTAAGCTATAGAGTGATCTCCGATGCTGAATAATGGAACGAAACTATAGAAAGCTATAAAGTGATCTCCAGTGCTGAACAATGGAGCCAAGCTATACTAAAGTATAGAGTGTTTTCCAATGCTTAACAATGGCACGGAGCTATATAAAGCTATGGAATGATCTCCGCTGCTGAACAATGACGTTAAGCTATATTAAGCTTTAGGGAAATCTCTATTGCTGAACGATGGAGCGAAGCTATTGTAAGCTTTAGAGTGATCTCCAATGCTGAACAATGGAGCTAAGGTCTAGTAAGCTATATAGTGATATCCAATGCTGAACAATGGAGCGAAGCTTTAGTAAGCTATAGAGTGATATCCAATGCTGAACAATTGAACGGAGCTATATTGAGCTATAGAATGATCTCCGCTGCTGAACAATGAAGTTAAGCTATATTAAGCTATAGAGTAATTTGTACTGCTGAACGATGGAGCGAAGCTATAGTAAGCTATAGAGTGATATCTACAGCTGAACAATGGAGCGAAGCTATTGTAAGCTATAGTGTGATCTTCACTGCTGAACAATAGGGGGAAGCTATAGTATGCTATAGAGTGATCTCCACTGCTGAACAATGGAGCGAAGCTATAGTAAGTTATCGAGTGAAACTTCTGTGGGGAATTTGGAACGTGAAAAGCGTCACTTACAAGTTGTTTGTCGCACTGGGGGAGTTCGTATTGTACCAGGTCCCGTCCCATTGCGTACCGCAGAGTACACCGGGTAGTCCTGGGGTCAAGAAATAATATGTAATAGAACAGGGTCCGTATTTATGAAGCTCCTAAGAAAAGTCTTAACATAAGATGCACACAAATAAATATTCACATGAATTATTCTACGTTAGTCTTTATGTTTTATACGATTTATATTAAACAATACCATGAAATCAAAAAGACGATATGTACACATTATTATCAACACTATAGTAAACATATATGGGAAAGACATATATACTAATCAAAATTTGAATCATCGCCTATTGTATAGCATTTTATTTATTTATTTATTATATTTAAACACGTGTGCGTCCTGATTGTCATTATTATGTGTATTACTTATTATATATTAACTTTTTATTAATTCATATACTCCAAACATTGTCTTAAAACTTTTGAACTTCGTTCTCCCCTAGCAAATTCAGACAATATTTGCAAAGGTGATCCTTACCAAAATTTGCCTCGTATAGTTGACAAATGAACAGGGGCCGTATTCATAAACATCCCAAAGACAACCTATATTAAGATGCACTTACGTGCAATGTCCAGATTTAATGTTCTCTGTGAATTTCATAATTCGTTCACCACAAGGTAAATTAACAGCATTGTTTATCATTGACTACAATAATTTTAGTTAATGTAACACGAATTTCAAACGAAATATGTTGCTTTAAGAAATTAACTGTCAAGAGTGTTTAAGGAATAATCCAGAAAATGCATTACTACGATTTGAACGTTATTTTAACAATAAATAAATAAACTAATAAGTAATATATAGCAAATATATAGGATCGGACACGAGTTGTCATTTCATACCATATTTTATTAAACGAGTTCAGGAATTTTGTTAGTAAGCGAGCCTTTAGCGAGCGTACTAACGAATGTCCTGGACGAGTTTAATAAAATATGGTATAAAATGACAACGAGTGTCCGATCTTTTTTATCATATGCTATTCAAGGAAAAAAAAACTCTTCTTATTTTACCAAAACATGTTGATTTATCCAACAAGTCGTGTACTGACTCGTCGTCATTTCATGTTGGCGACGTCATATCATTAAAATAACGTCATCCGATTGGTCAGTCAAAGAATATGTCGCCAATAAAAGCTCCCTAAATGTTATCTTAAAAATGTGTACGATAGAAATATTCGTAACGGTTGTATTACACGGGAAACAAGGCATAGCATGTGATAAAATTGTATAAACAATCCTTTGTTAACATATATCTAATAAATAAAACAAAAAATCAACCTTTTTATACTACGTAAAACATATTTGACCGTATAATTCACTGCAGTATATGCACAAACGAACAATCAAATACCAATTTATGCATGATAACAAACAAGTGTTAAAATGATTTTATGAATGAATTTTTGTTATAAGCTCTGAAATCAACCGTTTTATTCCTGAAGATTTCATTAAAATATATTAAGGAGACCAAATCAATGTTAGTTTGTCTGCGCTGTAAAATAGGACGATCCACTGAATTCAAAAATTCTATTTTTGTCTCCAACCTCTTTAGTAACAGATTAAAAAACACAACAATTCCAATAAATTAAAAAATAATAAAAAAAATTACCGCAAAGTAACCAAACGCAAACCGATGTCCGAAACACTTCAGTTTGTTTCATTTTTGTCTGTACCAGAGCCCTTAACAGAATAACGCTCATTTATTAAGATTATTAATTTTGTACTACGCACTTACAATCGGAAGACTTTAATTAACTGTTCAATAAAATTCTTATCTCTTTATTAAATATGATTGAACACGTGACGTTAATAAATAAATAAATCCTTTGATAAATTACTTGTGGTGGCCTTCTTTTTAAATTTAATCTACCAATTGTAAACTTTGCGAATTTAATTGACTTACTTAAACGTTTCTCTAAACATCATTTATTTATTGAATACTTCAAGATTTATGTTTCATCTTTAATAACAGGGATTTACCAGATGCCGATTCGTCGTGCTTAGTTAATACATAACACAACGATAAGGGGCCATTTTACAGAAACATCTTAAGTAGTTAGCGATCCTTAACCTTAAAATCTACATTGTATTTGTTTATTATTCGTTTATATAATCAAACTTTTATTATGCTAAGTGTTTATTAATGATCACATATAGTAGTAACTATTTTTTTATATATAACTATAAAAAAGACTCATTAACTTAGGTAGTTTGTAAAAAATAACTTTTAGAAATATTTAACTAAAACAAACTTATTTTAAGATACACTTAAGATGTTTCTGGAATACGGTCCAAGGAACGAAACAAATACAAAGCGATAAATATTCGGATTAGAACAATACTAATAACTCGATATCCGAAAGTCAAAAAGGTTCAATAAGATACACGAATATAGGTTACGGTGTTTTAACATGATAACTGTTAGTTGAAAACTATTCTGTTATATTCATAATGCATCCGGCATGTGATGAAATGATGTTGAATCAAAGTGTTGGTTTAATATTGCCATAATATTGCAACTGTAGATGTCGTAATCTTAAGTCATGTGACCTTCCTAGTCGAACTGACAATCGTCATATAGCTGATGAAGACTGTGAGATACAGTCGAAATATACAAGTCAGTAAATAGCTTTTTTATGTGTCGATGGATTTCAAGAATCATGCCAAACTATTGTTTTTGTACCATTTATATATATATAAAATCGGGTCGGCATATCCGAGAAACTACAAATAAATCAAAAACAAAAAACACCTCTGGCCCGGACGAGCCTGAACAGTCCTGAATTTTATCACACCATCAAGCCTACATTGACGAAATAACACCAAGTGGGATAACGTAACGGTTGAATGGCTAGACGGTCTGTGATACGCTACCCTTTGTACATTTTCCAAGCCCTCATCGCACAATACTCATGGCAGCGGTTACTGCTCCCTTAAGTGAATAGAGCAATGCACGGATGTTACTGTGACTTCGTTAACACGTTGTTAACTTCTGCGCAAATTTACTATTTTAGTTTAGACCATGTGATCTGACAATGGTCACGTGCAATTTCGTACCGGCAGGGATATGCTGAGCTAGGCTCGGAACCAGTCAAATATCTGCGCACACATAGAGAATACGAGGGCAGATCCAGAATTACCCGGAATTTAGGCACACATTTAATAATATTTATTATACATCCATAAACAATACACCAAAACGATGAGGAACCCAGCTACTATACAGGATAAGAAAACATATTGGAATCAAACAATACATCACCGGTACATACGTCTACAAACAAACATTATAATGCGCGTACGGCGCACAGTCTGCACAACGTAATTACGTCATTTACTTCGACGTCAAGAACCCACTCAGGGTTTTTCAAAGTATTCCCCGCCGCACTCGATACACCGTCGGTGCCTATGTCCCACTGCGTGCAGATGTTCTCATACCATGATGAGTCGTACTGTTGGACAATTTCAGTTGTTGATTTCCGTAATTGCGATAGCGACTCGAACCGGCGACCCTTCAACTGCCGTTTAATTGTAGGGAAAATCGAGAAACGGAACGGGCCCAAATCTGCGGAATATGGCGGTAGTGTGACCGTGCCAAAGCCGATGACACTGATTTCCAACTGAGTTGCCGCTGCTGTATTCGACGAAGCATTGTCCATATGCAATAAAAATGCTCCATCAAGACACTGGGTCGCTTTTCCGCAAAGCATCGGACAGGTCACGTCGGAGAACCTAAATTATTATGTTAATGTTATGTTACCAAATTGCAGTGTAAGCGTATTTTTAATTGGTTTATTTTAATTATTGACGCATTTTTAAATTAAATGTACCACAGAAAACAAATATTGAAGTTTACTAACTTAACTGTAATATTCTGCGTTTACTGTCGCTCCCTTGGGTACCGTATGCATGAGGATCATACCCAGGATGTCGGTAAACATTATAAACATTGTCTTGCCACCGCTTTTGGACACCCGGGCATTTTTGGGAGATGGGGAACCATTGCGCTTCCATACTGCAGACTGCGCCTTCGTCTCGCGGTCATGGCACCAAAGCCAGTCTCATCGGTGGTAATGATGCGCTGCAGGAATAAATCGAAATCTCGCCCAGCCCGCATGAGATAAAGGCACGTATCCCGCGCGCGACGTTCCTGTTCGTACTGCTTTAGAAGGCGCGGTACATGTAAAATAAAAGGATGCTGCTTATGTTTACCAAAAGGAAATATACATTTTTTTGAAACCTAAAATGCTATTAGTAACATAATTCTTCTTACTGACCCCGTACGGTGTGATACAGATTGGGCTATAGCATAGCTTATGTATTAATTATGTTATGTTTGCTTTTAAAGAATGATTTTAATGACTGGATATTTACTGGTGCTGACATAGTTTGTAATAATACACGGTCAGCACGTGACCCGGCTGAACCAAAGAAAGCGAGTATTCTGCACGAGATATGATAAAAATATATTACTTCCTATAGATCTAGTATTATTTTGACGTATTGAATTTGTGTTAGTGCTGCATAAATATACATTTATTTTGCGAGGCTTAGAAAAACTGCACCGCGAGCCTTGCACAGTACAATTGCCGGGGTGGAGTTTACAATAATGGAGTCAATGGGATGTTACCGCTGCAAGGTGTATAGCGTTTCCTTTTCCAGAAATGATGACAACTTAAGTGCAATTCCAGTTTTTGTAGTTAAAGCAACATTACAAAAAAAAACACTTTCAAAAAGCTCGTTTTCTTTTTAGTAAATACATACTCAGGCAAATGATAGTCTAATTAAGTTTTAGCATTCGATATGTTCAAGATCGTGACAATATTGACTATAACGTGTTCAATTTTTGGTAAAAAATGTTCGAGGCACAACACAACTTATCCTTGTAGTGCCTTGTAGTGCCTTTGTTTGGAATGTATTGAAATAATTGCATATGTGTGATTTATTGTTCTATTGATGACGTCATACCACTACCAATGTTCGGGATTTTGTGAATATTAAAAAATTAACGTTTTTGCGATTTATGACGATTAAACAAAATAACATATACACGTTATTGGTATCATATTGTTAATTTTGTTGAATCTGATTCATTTTTACTGAAACTGTTGACTTTATAGATTATTCAGAGTAATATGACGTACGTTCAAACATTGACTGATATAAAAGTTACTGACCTGATATAAACATATATATATCAGGTACCTCTGTATCAGGCCGATATCAGCACGGTTGGTTCGAGTCCCAGCGAAGGCAAATCTTTCAATTAATGTTTTTATTTCTTTATATAATTTTTGTTTTTGCTTAGTCCAACTGCTTTAGTTGCTGCAGTTAAGACATTAAAAAATGACATTTTCCAAGAGTAGACTAGGGAAATCTGTGAACAAGTGCATTGAATAGTGTTGATCGGCAACAGTCATAATAGCCAAACCCCGTATCATAATTTAAAATCACAGGTCATATTGAAAATACGTCTTTGATAGTCAGAACACCACGACGTGACACAGCGTTTAATGTACAGTGAAAAAGAGCACGGTTCTGTCATATCGCCAGGATTGCAGGTGTGTTCGATTATACACTCATTATAGCGTTTTATAAAATTATTGTAGTTAATTGATATAATCGTCAATAATTAAGAACCAATGGTTCAAAACTGCTTATTTGCTAGTTCAACCTTGTCAGGGGAATAATTGAGACCTCACAGTAGCTGTATCCAGTGCATAAAATGTTAGTACTCTAATGTATAACATGAAGTGTGTCTTGATCTATTGCGGTGTTCGCAAGTCTGGTTCGTCATGACAAAACATACCTTTTATTGACAAGAAATCAATACGTTTTGAAGGATGTTTTGTTTAATTCTAGCAAGCGTACTGGCGCAGGGCCTACATCCGCCACATTTGGGGGGGGGGGGAGAATTTCTACGATATTTTCAAAAGTTGGTTACCGATTTACATAAACATTCACATAAATCAAGTTAGGTTTAATGTGCATTTTCTGGAGTGTTTTGGTTACGTTTCAAATACTTGGCAAATGAATTTTTCATTGAGATTGAAGGCCTAAACAGTGTAAACAATAAGCGTGGGAGTGCGTAAATCCGCCACCCCTCTTCAAAATGTTCAAATTGCTCGAAAATAATATTATTTTATGAATTTTGTTTTCAAAGCAACTTCTATTGACCTCTATTGACAAAACTCCCACTTTTGTTTAGTTAAGGTACATTTTCTAGTGTTTAAAATAAACACAGTTATCCGAAGTTGCTTGTTGAAAATCGTAGATCAGGAACCGTGACATGCTTATTCCACAGTTGACTGTTGTTTTTATTTAATTTTTCATATTAAGCAGCTTGTTGTCTGTTGTTAATGCAATGTTTCAATTTCTTCAAATAATCATGTGTGTTTCTAAAAATAGCACTGAAACGGAAGAACACACCAACAAAACGTGTACACTGGGGTTTGCTTCAAATTTGGCAGTCAAACTGAATACACTGAAGGGACTGCACGTATGCCCTTACCAAATGTGCTACGAGCGATTGACTTGAATGTTGGTCAAACGGAAATAATATTGTATAACCAAATATTAGTGCAACCACATCCAAACACGTTGTTCGCGGATAAAGGTGATTCCGGTGCACCGGTTATAGGCAAAGATGGCGACGGATAAAACGTGAGCCTAGGAATTGTCGTTGGAGGTCTAACGGTTGATAATTTGTATGTAGTGACTCCAATTTCTAGGATTCTTCGGGAATTTAGCATTTCGCAAGTAAAGCCTTTTTTGCCAACGATTGCACATATGGCTGCTGATATACACAATTTATACGAGCAATCACGTCTGATCAGCGAGAAACTCGATTTAGTTTTAAATCGATTGCAATAGATGGCATAACCGTATTAAGTTATCTATATGCCAGGTGAACATGCGTGCAATGTTATGACAGAGAGATATACTGGTTGCAGGCGTTTTTGTTCCAGATTGTTTCACGCATCAACAAGTTATTGTATACATTATGTATGTAAAAACCTGTTTCTGCACGTAATCTGACATAATAGTATATATTTGCTTAATGTCACGGTACCTAACAAAATATTTATAAGCGATCTAGACGAGATACATTCGCATGTAATAAAACAAGTAAAACATATATAAATAAACATCAATAGTGGTTATAAACTGCGAATACAAGTAGACGTAATATAAATAGTATACTTTCGTCGCGTTAATGGTTTGGTTGATAACTGACTGAACAAATCGTAACTAAATACAAATAGAGCCATACGGATGTTAAAAACCGTATATGCCTTTTTATTTGTAATATATTACATACAGTACTTAACTACCAGCACTGCTACGATACATGCTCGCTGCTAGTATTGAAAGAGTACAATCACTGATCAATATTGATTGTTATTACATACATATTACCAATGTTCAACACTATTTTTGTTATCAAAACATAAATATCAATAAATAATCCAGTCAGACTCAATTACAAAATTTTAAGGTGCCAATGCCAGATTAGCCTTAAATGCTAATTTTATAAATTCAATGTCTTGTTTTTATATTATGTAATGGGTTTCATTAGTATGTTTATGTAATATATGATTTAGTATCAATTCACTAACCATATTATGACTGTTGATGTTGCACAACGCTACGGTTGAGTGCGTATACGTTTGCGTTTGTGTGTGTGTGAATAATCATACCAATATTCTCTATGCATTTCCGTATCTGTGAGTATGTCTGGATGCGTCGAGAGTGTAGTGCGCAACACGTCTCTGTAGATCCTAAACGTTTTTAATAAATCATTAATTTTGCTGTAATTAATATGAATACTATTTCGTGTAAGTATTTAAATTATATTTATATTGAATACACATGGTATGGTTTATTTCTTTGTTGACACAGGCTTATTAATTTATTCTCAATCTAAACCAATGAAATAGTGCTGTATCTCTGGGTATTAACATTCGAAACTAACTACAGGTACATCATGTCTGATAATTGTGGTAAGTTTTAAAATATAAGTGATTATATATACCTACAGTATTGCGTAATACATATGCGGTGTCAAACCTTGGTGTTTGAAAAGGCGGTGGCGCACGCCTATTAAAGAAAAAACAACAACTAAATGTGGCGTTTCTAATGTGCTGCATGTAGTATGTCACGAATGATAAAGTTGTTGATCACATGTTTTATCTGAAATTAATCCCTGTTCTACGTGTAAGTTCCAGTATATATATGCTCTCTATCAGCACTTATTACTTATACTAATATTATATAAATTATACTTAAAATAAGTTGTGAACTGATGTTACAAGCATACATGTTCGTATCATATATCTACAAAAACATTGCAGATTAACTTGACGTTAGAATCAAATAAACATATGCCTTATTTTTTCATTAGTACACAGAAAAACAATACTGTTTTATTTCGATCTGGATACTGTATGATTACAATATAAGTCATTGCGATTAATGTGAACTGTATAAATGTTACACACTTCCGCAAATGAAATCGTAGCCTATTGCTGTAATCAGTATTCCCAAATTATAAAATTGAATATAAAACACAAAGTAACACTGACTGGCTTTTCGCCTCAAAACCATTACGGAAATCTGGAACTAGTAAATGTAATATGTCCTTCAAATATTGGTTATACCTTTATTGTTTAACATTTTGTTGTGAAATAATGTTCAATTGTAAGCGGAGTGTGGATGTTATCAACCGAAACGCAAACGCTTTTTGATCGTCTTATTCCCATCATATTGCTGGTCACTATAAACAAACGAACAGTAAATAAACATATAGAAAAAATATTATATTGAAAAAGCCATTCAAATTCACAGCCCGTTTGCAATAATGATATAAACAAATACTTAAACGTTCAACATTTAGCCAAGAGTCAAAAACACTTTACAATTTGTCTCAAGTAATACATGTACTTGTATATATTCGTGATAATTTGACACCCATTTGTACAACTATCATATTCAATGTACGCTAATTTATATAGTGTGTTATTAAATACATGTCTGTGTCTGTGTCCATGATAGTGAGATAAAATTGGTACAGCAAATGTACATGTGAATGTTTGTTGATATATTATGCATACACATGCTTGTACACAATAAACGTTTAATCTATATTATTTGTCTGTCTGCCGTCTGTCCGTCCGTCTTTTTGCCAATCTGTCTCTCCATCCGTCCGTCCGTCCGTTTGTATGTAGTATGTTCTCTTTGAAATTCAGAATATGGACGTTTCGACCACAAAACTCTTACACTGCTAGACTTGATGCACTCACGGGACTTTCCTTCTATAGACCGTTCGCCTCCTAAATATTGCACATTATTTTTTTAGTTTTGTATGTACCTATAATCACGCAAAACAGAAAATAATTTTCCTAATAACATAATGACCAATATATTTGTATTAATTGCATAAATAAATGAATTTGCAACTCGCATTTTCATAACAGCATGGGAACACACACACACACACATTTACATCAAACAAATTAAACAATGCAAGTGGTTTGATAAGAAACTATGTGTTAAAGAAAATAGTAAACATTACCAATTATTTAAAGTAAACCTATTGCACGTTGTTTGTAAATGCAGTATTTTAACAGCTCACAAAGCATTACACATGTAGTTGTTAGTGTGTCGCTTTGAGAAAAATTTCACATATTACATGCAATTGTAAGAAATACTTTGTAAAGGGCCTTGTTTTTGAGCAGTTTGAACTTAAGGTCTTTAAATAAACCATTTAGTACAACAATCAAATGACATTAATAACAAAACATATGGTGATTATGGCAGATAAAATCCAATTGATTCAAAAATGATTAACACTGTCTAGTGCGTTTGTTGGTTAGCGACCAAGGTCATAAAACCAAAGCGTATCTTAGAACGATGTAAACAAATACAAAGGTGTATAAACAGGTTTCTAAAGGTGTGCTTGATAAAGATGAAATAAACGACCAACTAGATAATATAAAACAATCTAGCAACCATTGTATATAAGGGCCTTTGTGACCAGCAGACGTTTCGAAGTAAGGCAATACTTCATGTGACTGGAAATTCATATGTTTCAAACGGACGCGTGTTTCTGTAATTGCGTGATTTTTTGTTATGTAGTTTGTAATGTTTAATACTTTAAGAATGTGTTTGCTACATTATATACTAACACGATCACTTTATAATGTTAATCACATTACGTGTGTGTTTATGTTTAACTATGGATAACACAAAATATATTGACATTTTGTAAATATGTATGCATTTCAGTAGAATGTTATGTTCTTCTTAATATTATATGTGTAATTGTAGTAATATAATGACACAACCATTTGATTCCATGCTTTTAAATAGTATTTTGCATTGTGTAACGGTTGTCACTACCTGTATATTTATTTACTGTTTTCAACAATTACCGTTATGAAATGCGTGTTTAGTGTATGCAGAAATAATATGGTTATGCCAACGATAAATAATAATGCGGACAGCGGACATGCAATGAAAACATGGGATTTTATCAAACTTGTTTATATAAAGTAACAACTTGAATACAATTTAACACCAACAATATTTGCAATTATCAAATTTGTTTACAGTACTGGATATTTAAGAGTATTTTAGTTAAACTTTCTATTTAGCACATGCCGTTAATTATTAAACTATAATTGGTGTCAGTCAGCTAAATACCTTTCGAAATACCGTGCGAATTAGTGGCAATACATATGTGTGAACAATACTTTATAAGGAATGAAATCTATGAAGTTGTATTTTATGTGAACAACACGATACCAAGAGCAATCAGAACTTCATTTATGATAATGTGTGCGCAGATCTACATCACCCTGACACTTGTGCTACAAAACATGGCCCACACAATTAATAAAATAGCTATGATTGTTCTACAAATACAGATACACAGATACATAGAAACACAGACAAACACAAAGACTCAAAGATACACAAACCGATAGGATGGCAGACAGGCAGATATGATAATAGAGTGTAACTTTTTAACACTACCTTTAACAAGCGAAAATAATAGTGGTAAGGACAAACAATCTGCTATATTTAGTTGATTCCAAAGAGAGACTACTATAACAAGAACAATACAAAAAAATCAAATAAGAGAACAAGTACATATATGCATAAAACATATTTCCGGGCAAACGTACCGTTAAACTATTTTAATAGCGTCGGTGTTGAATACATGTTAACATTGATGCTTAGCAATGCGAAATGAGGTCTCATATATAACTTTGATTGCTGGTGTAGTGCATTACTTGTAGTTTTAAGTTGAATGCAGAATGCGAAATACCAGCATTCTCGCAAGACACACTGCAATTATTCCCAAGATAAAGTAGGAAACCATGTGTTTATTATTCTGACAATAATGTTTATAATAATGTAGAACACAGAACTTGTTTGCATAATGTAATACGTATATTACAATTAAATAATTGTAGTGCTTGTAAATATCACTCTCATTTACAATACACATGTACGTTAATTTAAGTATATATTTCATGTAGTTAAGTATTTGGTGCTGTCAACTGATTACTTTTCTAAATAGCGTGGGTGTGTCAAAATATATATGTAAGTAATGCTTTATAAAATATGAAAACGCCTTCAAGAAGATTTTTTGTTTGAACAACAACAGGATAATCACAATGGTAACGATGATATTGACCCATTGTGGATATAATCGGCTGTATTATTTATTTATTCGTAAGGGAGACAACTATAACGAGCAAAATATTAATAAATCAAACGAGAGTAGTCGTGAGCAATTTAACGTAACAAAAAAAAAGAAAAAAAAAGATTAACACACTGCTTATAAGCTTGATGCATAGTATGCCATACTTTTTACAATCTATTCAGTTCAAGTGACTTGAAAGTGACTTCATTATGTATTGTTCATTTTTGTTTATTTTAACTTCCTTTTGCGTGAAATAAACCTCTGTTTGAGTTGCCATTGCTTGCATAACTTGTCTACACTCATAACGAACATACCATAATCTTACATTTTGTGAGGAAAATCATGGATAGTCATCTGCTAATTGTAGTTTGGATTCTTCTTTTTAAATTATCATCAAGTAAGATTTAACTTCATTAAAGAAACACAATAAACGCATGTTAAAATATTTAAATACAAGTTTGCATAATTATATTCTGCCATTGTCATTTTATACAGATAGCAACAATGCATACGATCCATTAGTTTTAACTAATTTAATTATACACGCAGTTTTGTTGTATCTTTGAAGTTGTTCGTCCGCTCATTTTTTGTAAATTGTTTGCACAGCAAAACATCTTTAGTGTTGGATGCGTGTTCCCTATCTCCATTGCTTATTGTAATAAACAGATGCAATGGTAAAATTAATATGTGACTGTTTCAGCAACACGTGATATCAGAAAAACAAGTACTATTATATCTCCAGCGATATTCAACATTACGTGTTATGGACCGGTAATAAGCCGAACATGATTGTATTTTTCCGCAACGCGCGAACATCGTCGCACTCAGCTGGCAGTGGAGAGGCCGGTCCATTTTTCACCGTTTTACAAATAAATAACACTGCACTTGAGTGTGTGGTAAATTCTGTCTTAAAAGCAGATTGTAACTGCATCAAACATTCAGCGGTTAGTTGCCGAATAACTATTCAACTGAATGATCGACACGTCGACCATTGAAAATGTGCAATACCCGTCAACGAAAAACTGATTAACAGCAACATTACGAATGTCACAACTAGTGGTGAGTTACTGCTCTATACATTACATTTATTTATTTTGGAATGTCACATTTGGTTTCACGTGCTTATGACATAAATTTAAATACACGGTATGTCCTATATGTATAATGTGTTATTCTATAACAATTAAGGATGACCTTATGCTAAAGAGAATTTTGGGGAATTTCATTAAACGAAGAGTATGAGTACGGGCTCGATAACATTGATAGGATAAGATTCTTGTTTAAAATGAACCGCGTCGGTGCATCATTGATCTGTGTTCATTGTTTCACTTATTTTAATATTAATAAGTCAATGAAGTTTCCCGCAATGAAAATTGTTAACTTGCAACCACACCAGCACCTCATGTTGAACACGGGTACTTGTGAGCGTAGAAATGTTCTCGTGCGCAGAAATGCAACATATGTACGTTTAAACCTACTAGTGTTCGTCTACTGCTGTGTACTGGCCAATTCAGTTAAAAACTCCGTGCATATCTATAACAACCATTTTAGATGCCGCAAAATAAAAAATATATATAAAAAACACAACACAAACTGTCTACAAAAGCTCATTTTAAAACATACCTTTCAATAGTATTTGATTTCGATTTTATATACAATCTTTACTTCTGTCCATACGTTTTAAAACACGAAAACTGCTGTCTTGATCACCAAATAAGTACAATGATTAGCTATGCCATTGATTTGTTGACATATTGGAATGTTTGCCAATTTTCTCAAGTTGTCAATATTACATAAACACTAATTTGGAGTGCTGACACGTACACACCGCGCCAACAGTGTAATCGTTACATGGATTTTGTTGAATCAAAATTTCCGAAAGTATGTCTTATTTGTATATTATTTGATTAGCAATTGTTTATCTCAAACCAACCATATCTAATTAAGTTAAATTGTGTTTTTTTATTTTTATTTTAGTACATACGTGTCATTCTTATTTGTATTTTTTTAAAACATGATTAATATATATATTAAAATGAAAATATGTTGGAATTATAAGTGTTGCTATATTATTTATGTGTATTTGCAAACGTGAAATCAGTTATATGTATAATTTAAATAACACATGTCTGAGATGGTGATATAAAATAAAATATGAAATAAATAAATCCTGGAAAAGTCATATCAATCTCGGCTGCCGGCTTGGTTTATATAACATTTATCGGGTTGATATTATTTTATATCATCCTCTCAGCCATGTATTAAAATTTTATTATACCGAATAAATTGTATTGTTCAAGTGTGTGCACAGTAAGTAAACGCGTAAAGTCTAATTATGTCATTTTGTTTATTTTTGTGACGTCAATTAATGTGTTCTGTGATTCGTATAAAAATTACAGTTTCAACTATAGGGTCTACAGCACAAGTATAACATTGATAAATTCCTTTCTGAACATTAATTTTATATAACATACGATTTTCTTAAATTTTCTATTGGTGCAAAATTCTACATTCTTATGCCAACGCGTCATATATTTTTAGCAGAGTGATCATAAAAAAGTATCAAACGGTGGCATTACTTTTGGTCTATGGATAAAATACATATAGCGGTCACGTGAGGTATAATAATAGAATCTATCTGCATCACTCTAAGGATGTTGTTGCAAAATAATGTTTTTATACATGAACAGTTTAATGCAAATGCTATAATGTTTTACAAATGAATTAGGCCCCATTTGGTGTTTTGTTGGGAACTCTTTGATATATGTTTTCTTACGAATGGGCAAACATATTAATTGATACTTTATTTATTCCTTTTGACAATACAGTGTCAAAATGTGAATAAATCTGTTTAAATGTATTTATATTTATATATTTTTGAGAGCAATGCATGTAAACAACAATGATAGAAACACAATAAATTGTAATTATATGATCATAAACATGGTTTGACAAGTAAGTTCATGTTACATTGCAAATGTTTATAATTTAATGCATTTTAGAGAAGTGTTTCTTTATGCGTAATATATACATTAAAGGTATCGCGATTTTGGTATTGTTAATTTGAAAGTGAAAATGCACACAATCACACAACATAAATTTTGAACAATGAGTAAGTAAACATTCACAAACGAAAATATTAATTATCCTTGAACAATGAAAACCATTAAAAGTGCAGAATCTCCTGCAAACGGAACGTATTTACACTTTGGGTATCTCCACAAAGCATGTCATGGTTTTGCCGGTCTTTGCTGTTTGTTATTTTACAACTTCACGCACGAAACTATGAACATATTTGCAAGAAATGTTAGGGGATGGATTAGAAATGGACCAATAAACACACGAGTACATTTTGGTGTTTATTGGTATCATCGTCTTGATATAGGATTAGTTCTAATTGATTCTTTATGGCAATGAATGTAATATAGCATTATTAAGAAGCGTTATCTACATGTCATTATACTACTAGAGAGCAGTTGCACAGCATATATGTATCTGGATGGGATGGCAGATGTTTGCTCTCTGTTATAGCCTTTCACTTTCGAAAAATTAAAACATACATTAATATTTATATTTGTTGAGTGCATTTTGTGTCGCCTGAAAAGGCGACATATCAAAGAGTAAATGCCAAACTAGTGTAAGTGACATTTTTATCAAAAATCAATGTTTTAAATAATTCTATGGGAAAATATCTTGTCGATCTACAATAAAAGTATTATTTGTAAAAACTTCAATTTAATTAAATAATTGTTCATTGTGTCAATTGGTGTAAGTGCCGATATGGTATAATATTAAACGCGAAACTGATCTTAGTGGTTTCAGCACATGGGCATATTTCAATTGGATGTTTAAAATGCTTCCTTATGTTCACAAGTTTAAAAACACAATATTATCTACTACAAATGAATTACTCTTGATGTTGTAATTAATGCACAATATCAGATATAGTAAAATACAAGTTGTAAACAGTCTTTCATATTCATGGTTCCTGTTAATGACCAAACGTCACTTACACCTGTTTCACGCTAACATGTTTGTTTTTTATTAATTGTGTTTAATTATTTCACTCACTAACAAAACCAATCAATAGAAAAAACTGACAGTAACACTAGTATTATTATATTTTAAAACAACATAATACAATTAAAAAATATATAAAAATGCATATTTAGAGGCAAAATTAATACAATTACTACCCTTCGATGGAGGAAAGGTCCGTTTGTATTGTTATTTTTTAATTGTGAAGTCGTATGAAATGATACATTCTGAATAATAACTTTTCATTTGACCAGTCAAATGTCTTCCAAAATAAAAATTTATAGATATATTATATTTAAGTCCTATTTATATTTCTTTCAAAAGTGTATCGATATACTTGCAGCTGACATGCATACATATAATATATGTATATTACAGTATATTATATGTATGGTATAGTATATTATACTAGTGATGGGCAAATCGTTTGAAAACGGCTAATCGATTAATCGGCATAACCGAGCAGTTCAACAGATGCGATAATCGGGTTCAATCGATTGATCGATTGTTGTTAACGTTTTTTTTTTCCAATCCTTACAACATGATTTATCAAGTTAAATGTGCAAATGACTTTCATATTGATGTTACTCTTAATAATAATCTATTATGTTTGAAATAAAGAAATGAAATGATTTTAATTGAATACAACTGAATCAAGCAATCACACATATACAGTGTTCAACAGTAGTGTATGGATAACCAATAAGTAGAACTAATAGTAATCTGACATGGCTGTTACAATACCAATTCAATGATAGTGATGATAAAGTTATCTTATGAGTGTTATGTAGCAAATATAATTGAATTGCCCTGTAGTAGTACAGCGTTTGATATGCGTTTACTGCGTTTTTATAATAAAAACGATGGATACAGAAATTAACGACTAAACTTTGATTTTAGAGTTGTTTAGTGTATATTTCAAAGAGATTTGCCTGAAAAAAAAATTGGTGGGGACAAGAAAATAAAACCGGCTTTTGTACGCAAAGTCGCAATGTTGCTGAGTATCCACTGGCATTTTAAAGTAAATGAACTTTACCTGAAGTTTATCTGACCGAAATAATTCATAAAAACGGTTACAACACACAATTGTTAAAACATTGTATCTTTTCTCGATTAATCGGTTGTCGGAATATAAAGTCAGCGATCGCGATCACAAATCTTAGCGCGACGATTAATCGACTCCAGTCAATTATTAATCCATCACTACAATATACAGATGCTAGTTGTATAATATTAATGACATATTTATTTAAGACTTGTATACTACTTTTATATTTTTAAACTTCCAATTTCATGTTCATAAACTTATTCAAACAATACTCATTGACTATATGCTATTAATAAGTCATGTGCAATAATTTCGCTTCTCAGCTCGGCGCAAAAATCGATACTTCTCATGTAAAATTTACATTGATTTGAAAAGGAGTGTTTAATATTATTTGGCGTAACTTTCTTATTTTTTTACTCTCAGAATGACAAACGGATTTGAAAAGAGAATTTTCATGCTCTTTAACATGGTGCCATTTATTTTATTTTATCATAAATGTATGCGGGGGAATTAGAACTTTTGTGACATCACCCTATTTCTTATAGAAATCAACAGTACCTCGGTTTGTATATTGGACCGGATCCATTTGAATAACTTTGGTAAAGAAACCCAAAAGGAACATTTGTATGAAATCATTTGAAGCATAGCCACAGGTTAAGAACACAATGACGTTTAGACATTTTGCTTTTTTAGCACTTGCTTTCATAGTATGCATTGAAGAGGAACCATCTACACACGTAAGGTAAAAGACCATCCCAGGAACATTCAATTTAAAGTTTCATCTTGACCCACGAATCGTTGAAAAATTGACAGGAATACGAAAGTTTAATGCAATTTGTTAACGACACACTACCGCCCCAATGCCTGTCCGCCTGGTTTTTCGCATATCTATAACCCAACATTTTCATTGAAAACTCTAGATTGAATACATAAAAATCCATGCAACATGTATTCGTCCTGTGTGTTTCCGGTGGTGAGCATGACCCTACTGCCAATTGACCTTCGACGGATAATTTCTACACGACAGTTGCAAAGATTTGGAGCACAGTACATAACATACAATGCATGCTAGTATTCTTTATGGGAATCAAACTATGGTCTTGTTAAATTCGTTTATTTTTTAAGTCTTGAAATTCCTAACGTCCATATAATTATTATCACGTTTTTATATAACGTTAAAAAAACAAAATATACGATATGTATGTATATGTGTTGGATAGTATTGTGATGTGTGTGTTTTTGTGTGTGGATGTTTCGATGCATTATTCGGTGAAGGAGCGGATAGAGCTCGATAAACATTTTTAATTTCTGAGGTAGTCGTTCATTTTTAAACTTTTATTATTTTGAAAATAAATTCAGTTACGCATTTTCTTGTTATCAACATTGTTGATATTGGTAGTGATCATTGTATCGGCCTGCCAGGAGACCATTTCAATAAGCCCTCGTAAGTAAGTTACGACTCGTAAACCAGTTGCGACTCGCGCAACTTATCATTTTGCGTTTCAATCAATCATCGTAATTGACAATATCGTAGAATCCTCTCGTAAGTATGCGAGACGTAACAAGCACTCGTAATGACGTTCTAAACAAAATGGATGCCGGATATGTTGTACGAAGACGGAGGGTAAGACAGTTTTCGCCCCGTCTTTTGTTAGACGATATTCCGGATGATGTCTTCATGTCCCGATATCGTTTTAGCAAAGCGAGTGTCCGTGAAATAGTAGAACTTGTGAGGCGTGATATAGAACCACAGACAGTTCGAGGACGAGCAATCTCTGTGGAAACAAAGGTAAACAAAAAACTCAACACATTTCGATTACAGAGTCCATGGTACTCCATGTTCTTCTAAATGTCAGTAGATCGCGGTTACTTTTCTCTTTATATTTTACTTTCCGATCAATAGCTACTCCAGTTACTGCCCTTTAGTTTTCTTCGGACTTATTTAATTTTTGGATTTACAGTGTTGATATTTGATTAAAAATCTTTTTGTGAATTACTTACACGATAAAATATCTGCTATTGTTCTACAGCACTTGATATTATTGTGCCCTCCGCCGCTCTAATCGTTTTTTTGGCCTCTTTCTGCACGGGATGGATTTCGGATAGGTTTGTGTTCGGATATGTGATGGAAAGAATTATACATTGGTATAATGTTTATAGATGTACGCTCTAAATTTCGTCATGACTGTAAGTTGTATTTGTGTTTTTCCACAATGCAATGATCTTTTCAAATTACCAACAGATCAGGTTATTATAAATAACCTTGGGATTTGGGGTTATTGTTATGTTTGATTGTTAATGGCTGAATAATAGTAAAACGGGGAAATTGTATTACTCGAAACTTGATTTGTTGTTTCATCAGGTTTTAATGATAGTAATGATTGTTGTCATATTGCATTTGTATATATATTTGTTTTACATTTCCATACTCTCTTGCAGGTACTCATTAACTTAAGGTTCTTGGCCAAAGGGAATTTCTATTCTGAGCTAGCAGACATACACGGCATCAGCCGTTCATCTGTATCGCGCATGCTACATGCGTTTGTCAGAGCCGTTAATAGACGAATGATCAACATAGGTAATTGTATTTCTTTTTATTAATTTGTCTTTAAAATTGAAATAATTCAACCACACTGATCTAGTGGTGGCATTGAACAAACTTGTTTAATATATATATATATGAGACGTGTCATGGGAAAACCGGGCTTAATACATGTGCATAAAGTGTCATACCATATCAGACTGTGCTGTCCGCATACGCTGATCTGGGACAGAACTTTTATCTTTTATTGTATGTTCTGTTTCAAGGAAGTCTTATCATAACATAAATCCACTGTAGGCGGAAAGTGACAACCAGGATTAGCATGTGCGGACTGCACAGACTAATTCGGGACAACACTTTACGCACATGCATTAAGCATGGTTTTCCCACGACATTACTCATTGCTTCAATTATGTGACAAAACCTCTAAAATTCAATGACCTTAAAACATGTTATTGAGTTTGTCACATAAATAATAGTAAAAATAAAATCCCCACATCTACCCTATATTTTGGGGGTGTCATGTAACCTGAAACAAGCACTTTTTTTGCCTCACCAAACAAACATGATATGGAAAAATGAACCCAAAGATTAGTTTTCTCCAGTGCTCAGACCATAAACCACAGTTATATAAAATAAAAAACTACATTGTAATAAACATTTCCCCAAATCTTTTATGTTTTATGCGTTAATATATATTAAAACAAATTATTTAAACGTTAACAAATGTTTCATAAACTATTTATTTGTATTTTTCAGCATTTTTCAACAACATTAATTTCTTTGTCATAAATGATAATTATTTCGCTTAGTTGTATGATTATTGAAATTAATATTTATATCATTTTTAAGATATATGAGGAAAAAATATTGTGTTATTTGCCACTCTGTGGACAGAACACTTTTTACTGAACTTAATATTCTGGTATTTGTTATGCAGTTTTCCAGTTGATCTAGAAGGGCAGACACGTGTGAAGGTGGGCTTCTTTAGGCTGTCTGGGTGCAGTGGATGGTACGTTGATACCAATAATAGCTCCAACACAGCACGAAGAAGTGTTTGTTTGTCGGAAGGGGTATCACGCATTGAATGTGCAAGGAGTTGTTGATTCTGAATTAAGGTAATTTTTGTATAATAACAGTTCGGTATTCAGGGCTTGCATTAAGGGAAGTTTAAGAGTAATTTACTCCCAGTTTCAAGTTTCAGGACTTCCAAAATTGCAGCCATGGAAGTTTTGTGATGTAAAGATGAACAAGTTAGAAGAAAAATTGAAGTGTTTCATCTCAATGTATACCTCTTTAACTAAATAAATTGGCATATTATAAACACCTGATGAAAAAGAAATTACCTTAAACAAACCTTGAGTTTTATACTTATTTACATTTCTTACATATGTCGCGCAATACTGCCAAAACTTTCAAAAATTATCAGCAAAACTGCCAAAATCAGAGGCTAGGAAGTTCAAACTCCAGATTTCAAAAGTTAATGAAAGCCCTGGGTATTTAGTTAATGTAAATTACAAAAATTATCTGAGGATAAAATGTTTAATACAATGATATCATATTTGATGAGAACACAAATATTTATCCCAATATTATTTTCGTTCACTTCATCTGACTTGTTTAAGTTGTAACAATGATAAATTATTTATTAGCTTTTTCTCATATAACATAATAATTAAGTGTATAAATCATGTGATGTACTTTTCTATAGAATTCAACATGATACCGGCCCATCAGAGAGGCGTTGCTTTTGTATCATGTACTTATTCATTCTGATACCGGCCCTTAAGAGAGGCGGCACATCAGAGAGGCATTGCTTTTGTATCATGTACTTATTCATTCTGATACCGGCCTATAAGAGAGGCGGCACATCAGAGAGGCATTGCTTTTGTATCATGTACTTATGCATTTTGATACCGGCCCATAAGAGAGGCGGCACATCAGAGAGGCATTGCTTTTGTATCATGTACTTATGCATTCTGATACCGGCCCTTAAGAGAGGCGGCACATCAGAGAGGCATTGCTTTTGTATCATGTACTTATGCATTCTGATACCGGCCCTTAAGAGAGGCGGCACATCAGAGAGGCGTTGCTTTTGTATCATGTACTTATGCATTTTGATACCGGCCCATAAGAGAGGCGGCACATCAGAGAGGCATTGCTTTTGTATCATGTACTTATGCATTCTGATACAGGCCCTTAAGAGAGGCGGCACATCAGAGAGGCATTGCTTTTGTATCATGTACTTATTCATTCTGATACCGGCCCTTAAGAGGCGGCACATCAGAGAGGCGTTGTTTTTGTATCATGTACTTATGCATTCTATGTCAAAAAGCTAATGAAATAACTATATGCAACTGTGTCATAAGTCATGTTTAAAAAATATAATTGGCATTTCAGATTCCTGAATGTAGTGTCTACATACCCCGGATCAAGTCACGATTCATTCGTGTTTGAAGGTTGTGGTCTAAAGGTATTTTTGGTTTGTTGCATAAATGTTATATAAAACATTAAAATTCTATTTAACATTTAAATATGCCAGTTTCTATTTCTGTTAATAAGGCAGTTAATATACTTGCATACAACTTGAACTTCTCTACAGATGGTCTGTATTCATATATGTAATATTACACTATCTGAATACATCAACTAATCATATCCTGCTATGTCCTTAGTCTATGTATAATATACATGTATACATCCTTACACAACATGTTACATTGATACAATTGCATATTCATCAACAGAATGTTTCCCTATTCAGGAATATCTAGAGAGAAATGATGTCGGCCATTTGTTGGTAGACAGTGGATACACTCGGCGGCGTTACTGCCTCACTCCGCTTGCCACACGGCAGAATCCACCACAGATGAGATTCAACACTTCTCACAAACGAGGGAGAGTAGTTGTGGAGAGAGCCTTTGGAGTATTGAAAAGCAGATTCAGGTTAAATGAATTCAATCTTGTATTGATGACGAATAATATGTAAACATTTGTTTTCAATACATCATTAAAACAATCAATCACATGTGCAAACAATCCCATTTGATCAACAGAGATCACATTGAAATAGTCAGTTATGTAACTGCATGGAAATATACAGGATTAATATACAATAAAATTACAAAATACATGCCATTCTTCCCTTTCATAGTTTCACATTATGTATCACAGTAACAAATGTATTCATTGTTGGCAATAAATGGTACTTACTTATTTCATAACACCCAATTAAAAATAAAAGTAACACATGTCAATTGTAATTAAACAGTAAATAAAGCAAGGTACATTTAAAGTTTCAGAATTAATAAATCAACATTTTTATTTTTGAACAAAAATGTTATTTCATATTTCAGATGCCTACACAAGACAGGAGGCTGTCTGCCGTTCACACCTGTTAAGTGTGCACAAATTGTATGTGCATGCATTCATTTGCACAACTTTTGTTTAGATCAAAACATTCAGGATCCAACCTTAATTATTGATGCTGATGATGATGATGACGAGTCAAACAGACCTGTCGATGGCAATGACAGCACAGACAGAAGAAATTTCATTGTTGGACGACTGTCTTGAATGATTATTGTCGCTCTAGTCAAATTACATCCATGAACATTTTTGTTAACAATGCCCCCATTGAAGATGGTGGGGTATATTGGTTTACTAATGTCGGTCAGTTATCTTAAATTACCAATTTGAGCTGTTTAGGATCTCTCAAAAAATCTTAAAAGTTGATTAAAATGTTTAAGGTTGTAATATATTACCACAGTTTCATGACTTATCAAATAACCACATGAAATACATAGTTATGGCACCTGATTTATTATTTAAAATTCACTTTTATGACCCGTTTACGCTCTTGATATTTAACATATTAATTTTAACCTTGAAGGGTTTTAACTGTTTCACAAACAGCTATTGTGATATTTAAATGACCTAATAAGTGATGTCAATAAGAAACAGTTTTTAGTCGAATAAACGTCACTTACGTTGATTAGAACTTGTGCCAATTAATTGTTACTTAAAGTTTGTCAGTCCTAGATTTTCTCAAATTATTTTAAAAGCATTGTTATTCATTAATAAATGTTGGTACAAGACTATACACACTGATACTGTTAAGATAGTGATAACAACTGTGTAATTAAAAGGAATTTTTCACAAATATTCTTATTTTGTAAATGTTTAAACTAACTAAACTGCGGTTATTTACAAAAAAAATTGTCAACTACGTCTGCCAACAAGGTCAGTAGTAATATTACACTTGCTTGATTTCAAGGCTCAAATATATCTGACATAAGGTCACTGACCTTGTTGGCAGCCATTAATGTTTTTTTTTTTTTTAAATCCACTATGGCAGCCAACGATGCTTGGATACTCTCCAGACGGTCCATCATTCACTTCTGGTTTTCCAAGTAAGGTTCATCACAGGATCCTGCAATGACGTTTATAATACATGTTTAAACAGGAAAACTCGTAATAGAAATTTACAATGCATATGTGGGTTTAGAATTAATACTTGTTCATCTCAATTAATTCATATAGATTATTTCAAATTTCCTTTTTTTATATATATCAATTTTCAACTGTTGTATTTTTATTTCCAAAACTTACTTTTTGATGACTTCTTATGTGTTTCACTTGGCTTCTGTTCCATCGTACTGGCTGAAACATGAGTTAATTATACTGTTAATTGTTATGTTGTTCTAAAATTGTGTTATGTTTTATAATTTTGTGTGTTTCGAATATAGCAATATATTCAAAATGCACTTATAGATACATTTAACATTATTGTGTAAATAATAAACTTACAACTTGTCTAGTGTAAACATTAAATTTTGATGTTAGTTAATTAAAAGAGTTATCTCTTAATCAAAAACACACTTTAATGTAAATTCTTATCCATAAATACATTATGCTTCCAACAATAAAAATATGTTGATGATAATTACCCATTGATGTGCATTTTAGGATTTCACTTGAAGCAACTGGGCTACAATAAATTTCTGTGGGTGGTGCAATAAATTTTTTATGTAATGTTCAGTTGTTATGGATCCACTGTTGGTCGTATTACGTAGTTTAATAGCATTATGATCTTTATGTAATGTGCATGCCTTGGAATGTATGTTTAAATTCAGTATATCACTCATTATATGTGTTTGAGTAAAATATAGACATACAACAATTTTGAGCACCTGGAATCAGTTTTCTAATATTTTATCTTAAGTTCACAATTGGAATGTTTCAAAGTTAGTTGCTAAATAAACACATGGAAATGTGGTTCATATTCTTTTATTTTCATTGTACGGCTTAATGCTGAACTGTTTCTGTATGGAACGATACGGTTAGAAAATCTGCATATTTAAGGTTAAGATTAAACTTAAGATGCAGCCATTGTGAACATGACTCCGGACCATAATCATTTAAACACTTAATAGGAACTGACCTTTGCAATTTAATTGTGTTTAACACACATCCGTGCTTTCTGTTGAAACTCTTGTGGTTGCTGTTTTGTAGCTTACTGCACCTAAACATACACAAATGATTTGAAACAAAAAAAAATCACAAATAAAATGGAACCACAATCCTTCTTTTAATATATTAACACGTGATTGGGTCAATGTGAAAGCAGCAGCAAATAAATGCTATTTTGTTGAAATAATTGAACACAATAAACAGTCTTCACGAATAAATTTTGAAATCAGTGGACTGTCAGTCCACTTAGCCAGCTAAAAAGACTAGACCGGACAACAACAAAGTGGACCATAGTTTGTGGGTTTTCTTTCACTCTTTTAATTCAATTTGTTAAATAAATAATTTTAACCAACCAAGTCTGTTAGACTGTCAATAGGTGAAAACGATTTGTTTTCTTTTTTAACTATACTTTTCTTAATGACCAAAGGACAATAATTTGATGGACCTTTTGTCCAGTTTACTGATAAAGTTTGTTGGACCAAGCAAAAATTTGATGGACTCAGTCCGTGGTCCACTGGTTTATCATGAAGACTGAATAAATGTAATTGTTTAGTACGTACACAATGATAAATTCCTTTCTTCAAAAAAATTACATGCGTTCATCAAAAAAGGTGTCGACTCCACCTACGCGTTCAATCAGCTTGGGGGGAATAAGTGACAGAACCTTAAGGAAAAACAGAACATGTTTAAATGAAAAGACTTTTGTTTTACTTTAAAATTTCATTGAGAACAAGACTTGTACAATTATCATTTCCAATTAACAATCAATAAATATACATGTTGAAATAAGATAAATTAAGCCATGTTAAAGATTTGCACTAAGAAAATGAGCTTTATACAAATTATATTCCAAACAAGGCTTGTCACAGGATGTGACATATGCCCCCGAAACATATGCTTGTCAGAGGATGGCAACACGATATCAGCTACACGTTGGAAAAAAAAGACGTTTCATACAAGAAGAATAAGGAAGTAAAATAAAGGGCAATAACTCATTAAATATTGAAGAAAGAGTAATGGTCATTGTGCTCTGCACTTCATCTGATTTTCCTCTATCATTATAAGAAGTTTCATTTCAATCCCTTCAAGAAGCGTGACGGGCGGACGATTCGATTACTATATACCCCCGAAGTTCCCTTCCTGAGCATAAAAACTGACCTTAATACATTGATGAAGCGCCGTAAAGAGCAATTCAATTCTTAACTAACAATAATTTCAAAACCAATAAACAGACAACTTAAAGTGACCATCAAAATCGTTATATAGACATATATAGTAAATACGAGCAACATATACGTCAGCAATGGAATGATGAAAGAATATATCACCGTTTGTTCATAGGCTTTACACACTGGCAGTGGAGGTGTGGGCCCTCCCCCAGTGGACTGCACATCCAGTCCCCTCTTTTTTTTTTGACAAGACTCTGCAATGAATTGAAAGATATGTCATTCTATAATACGAGTAAACTATTTGGATGATGCTGGCTATTAGATTTAGGTCTTGATTAACTGAATAAACAATGACTGATAGTTGCTGCATATCAGAATCAATATAATCAACCAGTATGTCAAATATTGGGCTTGAATGGGTCATAATATAATACTATATATAATTATACCTTCATATCTGTCCATTTTCTATGGCATTCCTCAACATTTCTGGTGTGATACCCAACAGCATGACTCTAATGTAATGATAAATAACAGAAAAAATATAGTTGAAATATATAGCTTACTTATTTGAATAAAACATGCAAATAGGTAGAAAACAAACACAACCTGAAGAATCTAAATAGACCAAAACAAACACGTAAGAGCCTCACTGAGACATTCAAGTGTTACGCTACCTTCTGTATCATGCACTGGTATGTTATCATTGTTATATTAACTCCACTGACAAATCATTTGCAATCCAATCCGTATTTTATCAATAACATATCGAACTTTCATATCTAAAAGCCGGATACACTTTGTAACACTTAGTCTAGTTACTTACTGCTCAGCGACTATCCCACAATGAATTTTTATCTTGACAGGAAACTGTCGACGACAATTTTCCGAATAGTTCATTGTAATTCAGTTTCATAGTTGTTGCCAGCACCTCCATCTCCGTATCACTCCAATTTTTTGATTTACTAACATTGCTTTTTGATGTCATTTGTGAAGCACACGAAGACAACTGTCACCGGATGTTTATACTTTGACATATTAACCCAAAGAAAACGGATTCGACAGTAAAAAAATAGTAGATTGCGAGAGCGTTTTACGAGGATATTTACGAGAGTATTATTGAAACGGTTTACGAGACTGTAACTTCAATCGTAAATACCCGAGTTACGATATTGTAACAGTTACGATACTATAGCTTATATAAACGGTCTCATGATTTTCAAGTTAAAATGTTAGTGCATTACTATAATGATGCGTTCTAAGATTCATGTACAATCATATGTTGGGATGTATGTAAAAGATACAAGCAATACACATCACCAGCCGCAATATGAATCTCAGTTTAAATCATACGAGGTAATGTATGTTTTAAAACTAGTTTGAATGCATGTCAGATAAAGTACAATACCTCAAAGGGACTACGTCAATAAAAAATTGGCAAAAAAAAGCAAACAAGTTTGAACAAAATAAAACTCCAAGTGGGTATTGAACTCACAACTTAGGAGCCATATGAAGAAATAATAGTACACAGCGCTTTAACTTACTGCCCTATTCTGCTTGATAATGAATCGTGTGTAAACTATGGTTATGCATAATACTCACGATTCTGACGTCAACATGTAAACATGGAAAGGGCCAAACAAACACGACCTTTAATATAAATTTATTTTTGTATCTCAGAATGCATACACTCTTTTCCCAGTATAAATACTCAGATTTAACGGCAATTGTGTGCCAGTATTAATATCCTAATTTCAGACTGGCTTAAGAAAGTGCCCCCTTGGGGCCCATTTCCATGCTATAGTCTCTTTATGTGCTTTGCGACATAGCACCTATTCCGTCCATTGTCGATTTCCATTTGCAGACGTTCCGCTTTTTAAGTGAGTACATTCCAATAAAATGCGATGTATCGATTGCGTCTGTGTTAAACGAGCAAATGCCTTATGTTAATTTATAGCAGTTTGTTGTAAAGTACATCCACAATATAATAACAAATTGTATTTTATGACTAGAACAAGAATAGCTACTTGAACAAACGTCCACTTTATTTCAGAAAGTACAACATAGTGATTTCGGCAAGCAAATTATTTGAAATATTTTGTATTTTGTCTTTATATGATTGATAAATTGTCCACAAACGCATCAACATAACACGAGTAACTATTGTCTTTTCTTATGTTTTCACTGGGACTGGTTTTATTTTACATCCGGTTACCCGCTCACCAATTGTCAAAAATAATTGAGCAGGTAAATATGTGTACATGTATGATTTCAAATATTGGCAAATTGCGAACTAACATTTATCACAGATTCCAAACATAAATGATTTTTTTTTATACATAAACGAGCAAAAACACTTAGACACATAAATATATTATAAAATAGTTCAGTCATCAACTGAAGTCGTTAAAATTAAAAAGCGCATGAAACGCTTTTATTTGATATTCTTAACACGCTGTATTAATGCACATGTATTGTTCGTTTAATCTGAACTGCCAACGCTTGAATGGTTTCATATTGTGTGTGTGTAGTACATTTCTATCGAGTGCACCGGGATTTTCACCCATATGGCCATCGCCCCCAGAAGACTTGTTAGTTGGGTTATGGGGGATAGTGCAAGATACAGGAGACGCCCCGTTCCAGAGGCGACCCTGGGTCTTTTAGTGCCCGGTGTGAAGCACCTCGTACACTGCACCTCGGTTTAACGTCTCATGCGAAAGACGAGTTAGTAGGTTAGGGTGTAGCGGGGGCTCGAACCTGCGACCCCTGGGTTGTGAAGCCAGTGCGTTACCACTAGATCACGGATCCGCCACTAGTTTCATAGTGGTTGAATGCGATATTTATATACACGGGGCAAGTATACTTGATTTTCCGATAGCATGCTTCGGGTATCGTGGTAGAAAATACTACCTGAGATGTATGATATTTAAAGCAGGGTTTTCAATATAGCAGTAATTTCTACCTATACAACTGGAGAGCGAAAGTTTAATAAGTGGAATATTGATTGTCACGCATTTGCTGGTTCGAGTGCCGTCCTTTAAAACAAATATTTGGAGCAAAAAGATTATATTTTACATGTTATAATGCAGGTTATAAATAACATTATATTTTATATTTACTGTTTTGTTATGTCAGTTTCTGTTCTCTATTTCCTATGTTTGTTATTGGTTATTTGTAATGTTCATTAACATAAATAATTCATAAATTAAACATTTAAAATGTAATAATAATAATAATTATTATTATTATTATTATATCTTGAATTTGTCGATAATAAGTATAAAACCATTACAGATGTAAATTAAACAAAAAATAACAATCAATGGGGAATAAACTTGCGCGTTTCTTTACTTGAAATACAATGTATTAGCTCCCCTTTGTATAAGTTGTTTTGCTAGAGTCATATTACATGCTATGTCACATTTTCTGCACGCAATTGTAGCATGTTTATGAGATTGCCAACTGATAGCATATCGCCTGATTTGAAACCACCTAAACATGTAGCTAACTATGTCAAGGCCTCAATGTTTGTGCAAAACAAACCGTACTTTAAAGGCTCCAAATCCGCATTGGGTAAACAATATTTTTCTTTTTGCAATGTTAACAATTGAATAAAACAACATTACGCGGTGTACCCTTTACACACAACACTATATTTAAAAAGTTTTCTTAATCTGAGAATCATATGTAACCATTTACACTGTTTATAGATAAAGAGTATGTTTACATATTCCTATATTTTTCGATAAATCAAGGTTTAAATTCCGAAGCAAGGCCATTCACAATATCAACCAATACCCAGTAACACTTTCAGAAAATGTAAACTGCATATAACTCATGTTCTATGGTTTAGGTAGACATGGTGTACTAAGTTGTTTTCAATATTCTTCAAATCCAAATACATTTAGATTGTTCTTATTTTTTTAATAACGTGCCTTTAATATTGCGTATTTGAGTGTTTGCGGTCAAAATATGTCAATACGCCCTATGTTAATAACAGCCAGGTGCACGCCTCATAGCTACACATTGTACCTGTGCAACCTGATATCACCATATTGAATATTTCAAAATGTCACTTCTAATATTACTATATAACTATATAGTTAATGTACATCTGTATTTCTTTGTATTATTTTGTTAATGAATGATAACTATTTCAGTTATAATGCTCGTGTACAATGTCCGACTTTTTACAATTCCGAATATGCATTGCAATGGCAATAATAACACAAAAATGTAGTTATCACTTCTTATAAATATTATAAAATACAACCTGTGTTTGTCATCATAAATAGCCATGACTACTTTATTGTACAAGTATGTTTTGTATGACTCACTTTGTAGCTTACAACTCTGCAGAAAATGAGCTCAGTAATAAGCACTAACACATATAATTTTAGCTAATAATATGGTAAATATCTATGTAAAAGAAGCTGATTCTGCTGTTATTACAACTACTACTACTACAACAACAACTACTATTACTACTATTACTACTACTACAACTACTACTACTACTACTACTACTACTACTACTACTATTACTACTACTACTACTTCTAGTTATAATAATAATAATAATAATAATAATAATAATAATAATAATAATAATAATAATTGAGCAACTACTACTACTACTATTAAAAGATGTAAAAGATGCTGATTATGCTGTTATTACTACTACTACGAAAACAACAACAACAACAACAACTACTACTACTACTACTACTACTACTACTACTACTACTACTACTAATAATAATAATAATAATAATAATAATAAAAATAATGCTACTACTACTACTACTACTACTACTACTACTACTACTACTAATAATAATAATAATAATAATAATAATTGAGCTACTACTACTACTACTACTACTACTAATACTACTACTACCACTACTACCACTACTACTATTTCTACTATTACAAAAACAACAACAACAACAACAACAACAACAACTACTACTATTAATACTACTACTACTACTACTACTTCTACTACTACTACTACTACTACTACTACTACTACTACTACTACTACTACTACTACTACTACTACTACAACTACTACCACTACATTTACTACTACTACTACTACTAATAATAATAATAATAATAATGATATTAACAATAATGATAATAATAATATTAGAAAAAAAATAAAAATAATAATAATAATATTATTATTAGCACTTTCTTAGCATGAACTCTATTCGACGCGTTCGAGTTATTTCTTATATTTACATTCGTATTTGTTTGTGCAAGTGTTTCGTCGCATGTTTATTCACACCCAACCAGCATTTTAAAGTCAACACACTTAAATTGATATATTCGATTCCACTTCGGAAACTTATTATATTTATCGTAACATATTTGTTATGTATAAATGAATAGAGAGTGTCAGTTTCAGGTTGATGTGTCCGAACTATATAAACATGTTAGGCGATATGAACCAACGTGTGTCAGCTGATGTCAGCAAAACATATACTCAGCAGAGAACACATGTTGGCTGATTAAACAATGAGTCAAATAATGTACAAGAACGACTTGAATGAAAATATTGGAATGGAATACCGAGAACAGTATCTCTCTCTCAAATACTTAGTTCGAGATAAAAGCAGTATTTGTCATTTAAATATCTCCTTGTACCTGTCTGTCACGTGTTTAAGCCAACATGTATTCGAGGGCAATCGTCACTTACAACCACAAGTCTTGATAATGTTTATTGTTAATGTATGGTATTCCATATAGACTGGGTTAAAACATTCTCGCTTTTAGAAAAAGCAACAACAATCAATCCATTAAAGCCGCACAACAGGTGAACATCTCTAAATTTAGACTCTACTTGCACAATAAAACGGTTAATTTTTTGTATGTCTTAGCAATTGTTTACTTTAGTATATAACCTACGTCAGCAACATTTGGTTTGCTGAACACTGTGTATTGCAAACACACTTATTCTCCAAGTAAAACTGTTTACAAACACTATCTTTATTTACTGCTAAATTGTGTGGCGATGCGGATTAAATCCGACTATTCACCATTATACGACCATTTCTACATAAAACACGAGGAACGTTGGCTAGTTTTGTAGTGTTGCAATTGTCAACAACAAATTGAACTTCAAACTGTTCAGATTCCATTTATTTTATGAAAATGTGTATACGTTTTTAGCTCATACAAGTAATGCATTATTGTATATGTTTGTTATTATAGCTTACAAGTTTTTAATGTTTAGTTTAACGTTTAACACCTGGTAATCGTTGATCATTACATGTGCATTCAGCATGCGTTGTCTTTCATGATTTCAAATAGTTTATTGAATAACTTATCTGTAATAATTATTTAAAACCTCATAATTTTGATAATCAGCAGTTGATGACGAATCCCGACCTACCAAGACTTGCACATGTGAGACACAACGAAAATAGTAACATTTCAAATATACTTATTTCAAATACTAGTTTATGATTACAGTCAATTCAGTGAATAAGATCTGCATTTCTAAGGGTTACAGTTTAAGAATATCGATGTATAACATCAAATGTCAAAATAAGGTTCATTTACTATAAACAATAAAAATATAATTAATAAACAACGGCAAGTGCATTCCACGAGGTAACGTATAACATTATATGAACACGAATTAGAGTCTACATGGTTTTTCTATGGTGATAGATCACTTTGACTAAGATGTAATAAAATTATCCAGTAAACTCATATGGAGCGTTTATATCGGACATTTGTTTCTACATTGAACTATGGTACACTATGATTACAACGAAAACATGTTCAACAATTTAAACTACAATAACTATATGAGGCGCGTCGTGGGAAAATCGGTCTTAATTCATGTGCGAAATGTGTCGCTTTTATGGTATTTTCTGTTCAAGGAAGACTCTTCCAAACATAAGTCCACTGTAGGCGGAAAGTGCCGACTGCACAGGCTCATCCGGGACGACACTTTACCCACATGCATTAAGTCCGGTTTTCCAACGACATGTCTCATATATATTTTCAACTATCTCTGAAGGGTGGGTCATTTAATATTGGTCTTTAAATGAAAACTTGTGAGCCTTCGTATGAACATTGTTAACCTTAAAATGATAAACAATAATGGAGCTAGAACGTTGAAGATTCATATGCATCTCTAAATAACACGTACTGTTCGCCTAGAGTCCATTAAGGCCGCAACAATTGGCCCGGAGTTGGCGTCAGTTTTGAGCTTGGCGCTTACTAGCACCATACGGCGTAAAGTGAGAAAGTTTTGTCGCTAGCCAAATGGCACCAAGGTTTTGCTAGTTTGAGCGAACATCTGGCGATTAGGGGTCAGTACAATCTAAAGAAGGGGTACTTGACAAAACGTTCTCATTGTGCGATGTATGCGAAGTTTTGGTGCGAACTGGCGACATTAAATGCTTAGATGGCGCCAATGGTCGTCAAAACAGTATTGTTTTGGCTATGGAAGCCGTTATGATATAAACTGCCGATCTGAGGAATGAATCACAGAAGGTCAGGCGCAGCAAGTGTCAACGTCACCATGAACACTAACTTAGAGGCAGTTATACTTCTTCATCAGAAGGCTATGAGAGTGTATGCAGTGCTAAGTTTTTATAAACTTAAAGTGGATCTAGCCATAAGGCGCAAGTGAAGATGGAAGCTCCAGTGGTGAGTCCAGCCTCCATCCCCAGCTCCGAGATGAGAGAGGCAACTACAATACCCTCATAGACGAGCTCAAAATCCATGACAGGGCAAGGTTCAAAAACTACAACAGGCTGTCTCAAAAAATGCTTGATGAATTGCTCGAGTAGCAGACTACTTGCATTTAGGGGGCAGGAAATCAAGTTCAGTTTGGCCATTCCTGTTGGTCTCGATTTCGCCATTTTTCTTAGATATATGGCGACCGATGCCTCTTTTCATCGGTTTCCCCTAATATCTTGAGCCTGGCCTTTTGGCTTGGTTTTTTATCGGCCTTTCAAGGGAGGAATAATCCAAAACGATGCATATATGAAATTATTAATAAAATCTTTAACTTGACGATAGTACCGACAGAAATGATAATACATGATTTCAATTATCCGAATAGTTTTTTCTGTCTTATAACATTGAAAAAAATAGATTTCTCTGTCGAAAGAAATGTATATAAATCTATACTGAATGTTGTCCAATTTTTACATGGATATATTATACAATTTTTGTGCTATAGTAAACGTACTGAATTTAATCCAGAAAATGGCGTTGGTGTTGTATCATCGGTGGAAAAAAACGGGGTTTGATGAGCATGAGAGAGGGCTCGGTATAAATATGTGCCAAATGTCCAGAATATGGCGTGCAACGATGTATCGAAATCTTTCAACAAACAATCGCAATCATAGTGCAGGGTGGAGCAGACCAATCACGTACAGGCGACTACTGGCGCGAAACATTGGCGACAGTAGGATCAGTTTGGATCAATCTACGCCTTTTGGCGCGCTATATCGCACAGATGGTAAACTTTTGCGCAAACCCGCGACAGAGGTTCGGCTGATGGATAGTTCGACGCCAGTGCACTCCATTTGCAACCAAAAGGCGACACACTTAACAAGATTGGCGACAAATTACACTTAGTTTGACCCAGTTGGTTCCAAACATCTCATGGCAAGCGATGCATTTGACGCCGTACACATTTTAAAAATTTAAAAACATTGAGGGCGTCAATCAGTGTTAGAGCCGGTTCGTACCATTTGGGTTTAATTGGTGGTCAATTTACGTCAAAATGATTCAACGTCCTCGTACTTGATGATAGTAAAATGAAACTAACGCCTTCTAGCGCGATTATGTCGCGGCTCTAGTGGACGACTCCTAGCTTTATAAAATATTCATAAAACAGATGTGACTTTTTCAAAAATTTCCAATTACACAAACTTATGGATTTAAACATTATATATAAACATCCTCCTTTGTCTGCCATGTTAAAACTCTATTTCTGTTGAAATAAATCTGCCTATAACCGGATTATCAACTTTGCCAAAATCAACACCGAGTTGCTGCTGACGGGATTTAAGCCCAAATGTGGGTACGTAACATAACTTCCTGAAATGTTATACAAGCATCTTTTGAATAATGTGTAATGGGAGATAGTGTATGTAAGCACTATACCAGTTTATACCTTCAACATTTCGTTAACATAAACACCGTTTTAAAGTGATTTCTTATATTAGCAAGTTGCTCTGCTATTGCTATTTACACCACATATTTAATGCATAGCAAATTATTCATTTACTTCGCTTAGATTTTTTCTTCTTCTGCAAGTTATTTTTTAAGATACATAGCGATTTTGTTTTCGTATTGTTTTCAAATAATTGTTCGTGTAGAAAAATCAGGTTTAATTTAATTGATTGAATAATACAGAAGCGAGTGGAGCAACTTTGAATACATCGTAGAACCGGCCCCCAGTCAGCGCATGCGCGAAAACGATAACATAATAACATGGTATATGTCAGTTATGGTGATTATGATGTACATATTATTAAAACTTTTATTTCTAAATATTTAATATAAGATTTCGGAGGCATTAAAGTGGGGCAATGGAAAATAACACGGAAAAATAGTATATACATTTCGAGAACAGGCGAGTTGAAGACGAAAATCGTGTCCACATACAGTACAGTAATTCGATTCAAATTACCAGTGGTGCCGGGGAAAATAAAATATCGCGGGACAACGTTTTGTACACCACAGCACTATATCGCGTTATTTATTTCGTTTCAAATCATAAAGCAGTCTGTGATTTCTAACATAAAATTAAACACGAACAAACATTTGCCGATTAAGATATGTGCAAACTTAACTATGCATTGAGATAAACGTTGTTAAAACTCTTAAGAAGTCATTGTTAATCAATGTTAATAATTGAGTGAAATTAGACTCTAACTCTCATTTACTCGATAAATGTCTCTCATGCGGTATTTTCTGTTTAAACTCAAAATATTGATATCTAATACTAGACTTTGCAAAAAGACTTAAATTATGCATCAGGCAAGTATAACCCAGTTAATAACAAGTATCATATGAACCGTCGAAACATAACATTTGATACCCTCATCCACAAACAATTATCAATTTACAGTCAACGTAGCGCAGAAAATAGTCCCTTCTATTTAAGCTTAAAGGTTTGTTATTTATACAATTTTTCGCAACATATTTTATGTTTTTGGTGAATAGTACACTAACTTAAAAGTAAGCATAAACTGGTTATCTTAAAAATCGAATTTAACAACCATTTTTAGCGCAATAATACTTTACCTGTAAGACGTAAAAAAACACAACGTGTGTTACGCAGTTTATTCATGGCCTGTTTTAACATTGGTATATGTCATGTAATTAGATTCTTAGAGTGTTTGTCAACATAGGAGTAAGTGAGAACAATCTGTGATAACGGATTAGATTGAAATATTAAAGTTTTAAAGCAGGTAAGGAATATTAACTTCATGTTAATCGAGAAATGACAAAAAAGAACTTAATTGCAAACCTATTCATTTGCACAAAGAAATATACTGTGTTTCCCAAAATATTTTTGGGGTCATATTAATGATGAAAGTTTAGCTATCTTTGATTAGTATATACACTTTTTATTTGAAAAAAACCTTGTGTACGTGACTTTCTTAGCTATCGTTGTTGTTTGTTATCGGCTTCCATCGTTACACACAAACAAATGTATGCATTTTATTAAATAAATAATATTGTTATCGTTGTACAATATTGTAAAAACGAAAACATGTTCACGATATAAGATCAGAGAAAATGATTGACACAGAAATCTAAGAAGGGCATGACACATAGTAATACAAATTATAAATTAAACCAACGGAAAATTAGAACACTAAAACACATCTTTATTTTGTTGTATTCATGTTCATGCTCTGTCAAACGTGAATTCGTATACAGTACACATAAAGTAGGGCACAGTTTGCGATAAATGTCACAGAAATGAATATGTACATCGCATTGTATTATTGGTGTTATGATTTCAGGTTTAGACTAAATGCATGCGAATATTAACCAATAAATAATCATTTGTTCCAGAAATAAAGGTTTATTATTCAATGCCGGTACCTAAATTACAAAGAAGTGTCGCTCTGAGTTTATTATTAAAACATTATTAAAAATCATCAATTTGAAATGACTTTCCATAATTAACCAAACATCAATATTGAAACACTCATTCTAAATGACAATTTCTCTTAAAGGTATATTGCATTGGTATACAAAATTCACATGTACTGTGTTACTGGCATGAAACACATGTAGGTACTGCTCTTAGCAAATATTCTACGGACATAATATAGTGTAAACACATTACTTTATAAAGGTTATACATATTATAATGAATGTAGCGCAAATATTACCAGCCGTCGCTTATTTTGTATAAATTGCATTTGACATTTAAAACAAAATGTGAACCTCAGAACTATCGTTAACACTGGATTAATCACATTGTTTTATAAACATGGTATTTGTTTTCCTACGTATTTTCTGGTGAGTAATATTTTCATCGTTCCATGGAGACTTCGTATCAGTGACAATTCGTACAATAGGGCTAAACTGTTGTCCATGTATGGACAAATGTTGATTCTTTATTCAAAATTATGGACAACATCAGTTAAGCACATAACATGTTAAAGCGAATATATCTATTCCTAACTATATGTCTGACATTATTTTCTGCTGTTTATTATGTTTATCTCTTCCTAAATGTTTCATCCTATCTCTATGTTCTGCTAACTGATAATGCCTGTCGCTTCCTACCTGTATATGCATGCTTGTCTCTTCTTATGTTTGTTCCTGACTATCGCTTAATAACTGTATACGCATGATTGACTGTTCTGCTGTTTATTTGAACCTGTGTTTGCCTTATTTTATCTGCTAGTTAGGCTTTTCAAGTTTTTTGTTCCGGCCTACCTGTTCCATAATTATATCTACCTGTCTGCGGGTCCTGATTATATCTACATGAATGCCTGTTCCTAACAGCTAGTTAATTTCTCTATCTATGTGCCATTTTGTTTGTCGGCTCTTGCCTTGTTGTTCCTGCCTGTCATTTGCTATATGTCTGTTCCTGTCTTTCTGTACCTGTCTGTGTCCTCATGTGCCTACCAGTGTCTGCCTGTGTCTACCTGTGAACAGATGTGCCTACATTTACTTGCATGTGCCTACCTAAATCTGCCTGTGCCTAACTGTACCTACCTGCGTCTGCCTGTGCCCACCTGTGCCTACCTGTGCCTACTTTTGTCTGCTAGTGCTTGCGTCTGCCTGATTGTGACGGCCTGTGCATGCCTTTGCCTACATGTACTCCCCCATGTACTTCCATATGCATGTCTGTGACTGCCTGATTCTGCTTGAGACTGCTTGTGTCTGGCTGTGACTGCATCGGGCTGCCTTGGTCGTCCTGTAAGTGCCTATGTCTTTGTGTGTGTGACTGCGACTGCCTATGTCAGGTCGTGACAGCCTTAGTCTGCTTGTGAATATGTGACTACCTGTAACTGCCTGTTTTTGTCCGTATCTGCCTGTGTCTGTATAAATCTATCCGTGTCTGCCTGTACCTGTCTGTGCCTGGGACAATCGTTGACTGCCTCTACCGTCCAGAACCTTCCAGTGCCAAACTGTGTTTCACCGTGCCGTGTAAATAACTGCCTAAGTATGCCTGTATCTGTCTGGACATGCCTGTGTTGGACTTACCTTAGCTGTCCGTTCCTGCTTGTATCTGAATGTGACTGTATGTGACGACATGTCACTGACTGCACCTGTACCTGCATAGGACTGTATTTGATTTGCTGTGCCTATCTGTGTCTGCGCGTGTCTGTCTGTGTCTGTGTTTGCATGTGTCTGCCTAAGCCATCTGCCTGTCTGTCTGTCTGTCTGTATGTCTGACTGTTCTGTTATTGAAATTTGAAAATTAATGTCTATGCAACGTTATTACGCACAAATCGTCACATGCGCTCTTCATGCAAATGTTAATACAAAACACTTAACAATAGATCTAGACGCATTTATTACAAAAGCAGCTGAATGATTTATGATATAATGCCAAATCCTTTGTAATGTGCGGTTTAGCTGTAGATTTAGGAGAAACTGGAATTAAATAGTGACGAATAGTTACGTTTACATGTCTCAGTGGAGACAGTCACAGTGGTGCAATACATATAGTGACCACCTTTCGATCGGGAGTTTGATCCATATTCGGGAGTGTTCGAGTGGTCTTTCTCAAACACAACAAGTACTGGTTATACCCAGAAATGGGACCTGATTTTGTACAATGAGCTTTTAGACACAATTGAGCCAAATAAGGATTGAACGCCCTCAACGACATTCCATGATGGTACATGTACAATGATTCTGCATGCGCTCATTTATTATTAGTAGGGATGGCAACGAATACCAAAATTGATATTCGAATATTGGGTTGACAGAGTATTCGAATATTCGAATATTCGATCGTCGGATGCAGTAATTATTTTTATGGTAATGTTAAAAATGACTTAATTGTGCGATATGTAGTTACTGCAAAGGTACGGCTAGAAAACCGGGCCAATACACAGACAAAGCGCTATATATTAGAACTATGTTTTGTATTACATTTGAGAAAGGTCTAGCCCTCGATTAATATCATGCTTTGTTGACAACAATTATACTATGCTGTCTGTGCCCACGACTTTCAAGCATGTGTTCAGAGTACCACAAACCATCGGATATAGTTAGGGACGAGATGTGTTATTTCAGAGCACATGTACTCAGTAATTCCAATTAGCATCCATGTTTTAATATCCTACTGTGTTCCACATAACGAGATTAACATGCAGTAAAAACAAACTGTCATCTACTTAACAATAGGCTAGCTCGACTTTGACATCGAACCTGCGTACTAGAAAAGCAAAGGCGACACGAATGCTTGATATTTAGAGGCTAACCTTAACCCATATTGTATTTTGTATGCTAATTAAAATTTATGCAATCGGACATTTAAGTATTCAAATACCTAAAACTTATTCGATTATTTGTTCATTATTCGAATATTCGGATTTCCGTTGCCATCCCTTATTATTAGAATTCCAAACCGATATTGTCTTCAGTATGTTAATACTTTACTATCTTCTTTAACTGCATAGAATACATTTGTGTTATTTTCCATACGTATCTAACATTCACTATTGTCGTCAAATTATGACCATAACTGTTCAATGACTTAGGATTGAGTTACATAGTTTGACGAAACAATGAATAAACTAATATATTATCCGCCGCATCGACAAAAGCTTTTGAATAATAACATTCTGTGTTTGATAAACACCCATGGCCTCGGTGGGTGCTATTTAGCCCATTCCTAATTCTAATTAGGTCAAGGTCAAAATGAAGTTGGGTGATATGGTGGATAAGGAAAGGTCATAAGCAACAGCTGTGTAAGTATTCAAGTGTTGTAGTAAGCGGTGTTGGTACTAGACGAAACGGTAAACTCTACGTAACCTTGTCATGGACGGACGGAAGGACGGACGGACGGACAGGGCAATCACTATATGCCTCCCGCATCAAGACTCCGGGGGTTATTCACAATGGTTGGTAATGATGTTTTCACTCGGAAATCATCGATACGAACGTAGACGTTTTTGTAAAATCTCTATAGTGTGGTTTGTTAATGATAGTATTACTATATTATAAGTTCGCAAGTATACTAACTCATACTTGATTAGCTATACCATTTCTCAAAATATAAACGTTTTGTGGAGTTGCCTGGTTCTTAACATTTAAGAACTGTTAGATTTCTTTGAATTATCAAAATAGCACTGGATACTTTTATATGAACATTTTAACATTCGCAAGTGGTTCGTTGACCAAATTTGGTGATTCATTGTTTCATTCTTTTATTAATTTTACTTTACGTGACCTTCGTATACTGAATTAACTAGTACGAATTTGTTGTGCATCGAATGCATTTTGATTGAGACACTGCTTCATTAAAACGTTTAACGTAAAATCCACAAGAACTAGTGTTCATATTGTATTAGATTTATTCCGATATTGTGATGGTTTGATAGTCCATGATTTCTGTAAGAGCAGTAGGATCCTGTATCGCCCCAATCCTCCTTGACGTTTTATGACAAATACTAATATGCTAGTAGAGCTAAAATAATACACAGAAAATAACATTTATTGCTAATACAACGATCTCTTTTGTAACGAAAAGCAATGGTGATATACTTTAGAATTGATACAAACTTATGTGTATATAATACTTATAGTATATACCTTTTTCAATAATTTGTATGAGAATAACAGAATTGTATGAAAGGAGCATTTTAGTTGTGGAATAAATAAACATTGACTGAAACAACAATCATACACGGTATGAAATATTATATAGTATTTACTTTTTTTTTTCTTGAAAGGCGTCTATGCAATTATTTTGAATGCTTATTGATACAGACTTACTAGTTTCTTTTAAAAGTTGTAAAAATAAATACATTTGGAATGGTTGTATAACAGGTAAGTATTAACATACATCTCAGATTATTTAAGAAAATATTTAACGCAATATGGTACTCGTTTATATTCTATTATAGGCACACAGCTTACCTGATAGCTCATGTTCATATTGTCTGTTTCTATAAAAAGTTACACATCCATACAATCTTAATCTTACAATTATGTTTTATTATATCTTATTTTTATAAATGTTTATCAATAACTGACAACGTATTATAGTCCAGTCAAACATCGTGAACACCGTTTTAGTGTGTACAATTATCCGGAGTTGAATATCCTCATGTTTTGGTGTTATGGTTGCCCGAAACGGCAACGTCGACGAAAGTACGACATAAATAAATAATGAAACACGTATGTTTCATGTGAGTGAAACGTATCGTATGCTTTTCATATGATTTTAAATGCTTTCAACGTTGATGCGGCATGTAAAAACTGAAAATCTAAAGTCAACATGAGGCTAGCATCCAAATAAATGGTTACACGTTTGACTTTCTGTTTTTACGTAACATTATCTTTCCAAATTATAATACAGTTGCAAAATATAGGAATAAACGCTGTACATATTACTTTCAGCGTACATTGGTTCTACCGATATTCTTGTTTTAATATGTTTGTGTTTCTGGAACAAAAATGAACCTTGTGCAAGCATTATTCAATTGTCCATGTGAAAACATACAGTTTAATGACTCTCAATCTCGTATAAGCACTTTTCAAAGAACTGCTTGAAACGTAGTCAATTTCAATGATCTGTATGAATCCGTACATAGTAAAACAAGACATATCTTTAAAATGGTATTTGGCGTCAGTGATCAAATAACAAAATAGGAATGTACATTTAACTTCCTGTTTAAATATTTAAAACTGCTAAATTTGGTTCTTTGTATACCCGATCATGCGTGCATACGTCGCAAATCTGACAAGATCAGTGGGCCCCACAAAAATCACATTCTTAAACAAGCTATATTCCCTTAAATATTATTTTATAAGTGTACGTCTCTTTTAAAACTATATTTGTTTTTCTCTTCAGTTTCTGAAGGCACACAAAAGGTGTTGTGTGATCAGTAAAAATAATTGTTATTTATACATTAATTTATAAATTAATTATATATTTTAAACAAACATACAATCATGCATCTGAAACGAAAACATTTCACCATTTTGTTATTTTGAGTTTCACTTTATGTCTTTTTTTTTTCTCAACGAGACGAAACTCAATTGAACTCTCCGTATTTTATGAAGCATATATTGGAAGGCCAATTTCAGAGATGAATGAATACAACAAAACAAATTCATCCAATGTTTGCATGCATCTGAAATCTAAACAATATAGACACACACTGGTCTTAAATTAAAGCAGGTCTAAAATTAAAGCAGGATCTGTTTGCGGGGCAGAACCAGAAACATTAAGGCCATGCCACAGTCTTGGGGAACCTACATTTCAAATTTCATTTTTTTTAAATGTTTTTCTGACTAAAAACATGTTGCCACTTTGCGTATTACACACGCATTAAACATTATAAGTATTGCAACTGTTGCAAATGATGGGTGCAACGGTTGCACTGAATTGTGCGTGAAAGCCTCATCTTGCTGTACAGTATAGTTTATCACATCCATATGTTGCAGATACAACCTTTCTAATATAGTATATTACCGGTAACTTGGTCACAAAATTGTCGAAGAGTGTTAAATTAAAATGAAACACAGGATTCAAGTGGATATAGATACCCTTGATAGTTCCCGCAGTATATCGAGCGATTTAACTGTGTGATAAATATTTTTAGTTTTAATCAGACATAATTGAATGACATCCAAATAAACAGACAAATATATCTCGATAATTAAAATCACCCAAAGGTTTCAAAAATACAGAGATGCGCAAAGAACAAGGATATCAGTGAACTAATGGATGCTCCCCAATGTACTGTGTCAAGGAATGGGAATACAATGGGAATGGGAAAACTATCCCGTATGAGAATTACTATAAGAAGAAAATATATACTAATTGCAGCTATCATAAAAGGCACAAAACTTCAAGAAAAATGAAGAAGATCCTGACAATACGCTTAAACGCACATGGCAATGAAGCTTCCAATAAAGTTTCATTGAATTCGAGCCGAATTGCCCGGAAAGGGGTTGTGCACTATATACTAATTTCAGCAATATTTAAAGGCTCATTACTTCAACAAAAAGCATTGACGCGGACATCTTGCTACTATGCATACCTCTTGCTAATGAAGCTTCTCATTAAGTTACGTTGAAGTCCGGTCAGTAGTTGCTTGGAAATAGCTCGGAAAAGTCAGTGGGACGGACGAACAGATGGAAGGACGGACGGGCAAGGCGGCGACTATATGCTATTTTATGTCAGCCTAAAAGTTTCACACTCCATGAACTAGTCGTACGTGGACGACTGACATAAAAGCGTTGCATAAAATGGCCGTTCTATTTGTGTTTGGGTTTTATTCCCGTAAACTACTGACGATCTTTTACGAAAGTTAATGAGTGACAGATCAAGTTTGCTAAACAATAACAGATCAATGAAAAGCTTGAGTATTCAATATGTTCTTTTTAAAACACGGGCACGTCAATATATTGATTACCATTTATGAAAACATTTTCTGATCGGCGATCAGTTGGTTGGGTGTATGTTGCCAAATGATCGGTCAAGTATTTTAAAAGAAGATGAGTTGTATTATAAAAGTCTATATGAAAACGCAGAGTCTGAAAGTGCGATTGATCTAAAATCTTTCCTAATCCTTGCAGTGCTGAATTGATTTCAACTGTATTATTTGCCAGTACTGGCTTGTTTACGACAAACATACATAATACTTTGGGCGTACTAAAAGTGCTGTAAAATTAACATAACATGTACAATTTACCCAAGAATTGAACTGTAGAATGGGTATATGAGGACCTTCCCAACTGATGAAAAAAGGAACTTTACTATCAATCAGTTACCATGGTGACCATGATAATGATAAAAATAACTAAAAACAACATTTGTTTCAGGTTTGTGTTTCTTTTTATTCATAACTAATATGTTCTTTTTTTAAGAATTGAATGTTGATAGTTAAAGAAACGTTCTTTAAACAAATAAACACAAAACGACATCCTTTGGTGAGTATAGATAATTTACACCACCTAACATCAACATTTTACTTACACCATACAGATATTGAAATAGAGCAATCCTAATACAATGCATCATGAAGCACCTAATGCACTATTGTTTTAAAAAAAATACATTCTATTGTTAAATAGAATCATGTATTAAGAGTCATGTTTATGAAGAAGCAAGCAAACTGTGTTGCCATGTTTACACCATTTACTACATTCTTAAACGTTTTGAAATAGTTACCGCTTTATTGTGGTGTCATATTGTTATATAGAATATTAACTTGATATTAAGCTATGCATATTACATTTTCAGTGCACTAAACAAGGACTCTTTGCATTCACCTTTCAGTGAAAGAAATAACAACATTAAAAATATGAATAACCTAGACCCAATTGAATAATATTACTAATGTTTCAGTATATTCTTCCCAAAAAATGTTGGACTTATGTCAAATAATGTATAACACAGAAGCCAGAACTTTACATTATTGGAATTGAAAGCGTATTGTTCAATATTTTAAGTATCCGAGACATATTTCCCACATAACATTAAATTCTTGTGGGAAGAATGGGTTATATATATTGTAATAATGTAAATTATGAATAAACAACAACTACCGGTCTTATCTGGAGAAAAAAATCAACATAATCTTTATAGAAAAATAGTTTTTGGATTGAATATAATATTTACAAACGTGCAGTTATAATAATTGTTTCATGTGTTTTGTTGATTTGTTTTATGCAGCTGGCAGATGTATTCCATTGCTAATATGCTGCAAATATTTTTGAAGCCAATTCTAAACAAGTGGGCAAATATGCATTCATGAATCATACATTTCAGTTAGTAAGACTCAAAGTAACGCTGGTTATGCTTTTCTTGAAATGAGATGCATATACAATTATTCCATGAAACATAACAGATGTGTAGCTCTTATAGAATATACAAACAATCTATGACATTGTTCGGCCGATCATCTGGTAAAATCAGTTGAGAATGTAAGCAATACATGTTTTGAAATATAAATTTCAAGAATCAATGTTCTTGTAATGTAATGACAATCATGAAATAAAATACATTTAATTATTTTGTCATAATTTGAATAATTGAATATTGTGTGTATTAAAGTTGTATATTAAAAAAAATCTTTACCTGTTTTGACTTTCACTTTGCGTGAAATTGCGAGCCGATGTACTTTTTTATGCGTTCCGGTTTGCACAAATCTGTATCATCTCTAGCAAATAAGCAAACATGCAAGGTAAAATGTTATAAAAGGCTGGCAGCTCATGGAACTTCTGGTAGCTTTAAAGTTTCCACTAATTGTTGTAAAAGACAATGAAATATTATCTTGGATGATATACATGTACACTGTTGTTACTGGCATGCAAGTTTTAGTAATTAGAACAATATTTCCGCTCATGCAGTTGATGTTCAGTATAAAATATATACCGGGTATAAACAATTAGATGTTCAATAATGAAATAATCGTCAGTTGTGTTATTATAGCTGACAGATGAGAAACAGTATTTATAAATATAAGAGACTGTAGGAACTGCCACACGATTTGCTTGCTTGAAAGCTTGATTATCTTTATTAGTAACAGCGAAACAACTAGGTAACATATTGGTTTTGTAAAGCAAATTGATAAAATTATATATTGTGGTCGAATGTTCATGATTATTGCAAATGTATCTTTAATCTTCATAGCAAATAGTAGAACACCCATTACTAACAGTCATCTGTGCAACAGGGGTGTGGAAATATGAAAATTTTTGACTAGTCCATGGACATCTTTATTGAAAAACAATATTTGTCCGCAATCAACAGTAACTTGTCCAAACAAATATATAGTTTGATTTTAGGTCTCCCTTCATGATGTGTTTCCTTAAATAATAAATAAAACACAATCCGTTATTTGAGTATATAATATATGAACATATTTGTATTACCTTCCAACTAGTACATCGTTCACATCCTGAAATTGTACTTGTCTTTCAGGGACAAGTAGACAGGAAAATTGTTCTTGTCCGACAGTAAAATTACCCGCGTCGGACAAGTCGGGCATATGATTCCCACATCCCCGAGCGCCATTGTACCAGCGCAAGCTTTGTAATCTTTTTTTTTTTAGATCTCAAGTCCATCGTCTATTTGTCTTGTATTCTATTAACTAAATGTTACCAAAAGGTCATGTGATTCGTTCTTCCAAATGGCCAAGTAGTTTAACATCATATTTGCACTTTTATTTAAGAAACAAATACAAAAAAAATGTGAATAAGAATCTTATCTTGACTTATTTTGCATCCTTCCAAATATGACCAATTAATTATTGACACTAATTATTTAATTACATTCAATTGTATGACGTTGATTATTAATAAATTGAAAATATTCTCCTATAAATTAAACCATGCCTTGAGGAATATTTTTAAATTTTAAAATGACTTGTTTAAATGTTTTTCAAATCATCAAATGATATAGTCTTGTCAATTATATTGCTGCAACGATGTAGCAATGACTTGATTTGATTTTCATTTCAAACATCATTAATAGTTAAATATTTCGATTTGATTTATGTTTCCTTTTTACAGGCTTTGTTTTGTGTATTTATGAGGCATCACTTGAAGTATAGAATAGTTGTATTTGTTTAATGCCATTGAAACTGTTAATGTCAGTGCGTGTGCCTAATATTTAAATACAATAAGAATAACGGTAAAAAATTTGGTGATACTGTTTGACATTAGATCAATAGTTCAGTGTTACAGCAACCCTGATGCCATGATCAATTTACACGATGATTCTACACTATCAAACACTGTATGTATATTTAACAGTTTTATGACAAATCATTCATACAAATATAAAAGACATTTGAATCGGCATTGGTTGGTTTTGTATGGACGATCGGATCGGGCAATATACAATTGATTTATGCATCGAAAGATGCATCAGAAGATTAGTAGCAGCTCTACTCGTCAAGCAATGCGCTTATATAGTTGTAATTAAGTTCTATCAACAGTGAAGGTAAATTGCTACTTCTATATTGCAATTGCAGTTTTGGAAGAAAATTACAAATAAATAATTATATAATGACAACATAGACTATTTACTGGAAAAAAATATCACATATTGAACAGCATGTACAATGTATGTATATACTAATATGTACAGAAGTATTTGATAAGCCGCTGCTTATAACTAACATAGATAGGCCTATTCATTTATATTCATTCATAAACAAAATTGAAACATTTTATAGTACAATAATTGGGTTAATTTCTCCTTTTGCTTCATTGTTTCTTTATTGTATATAGGTTACAATATACTAATTTCATCTAAAATGTCCATTCAAAATAAATATGTTTAATAGCAAAAGTTCATGAAGCATAAATAATAATCAAAAACACACTATGCAATGTATTTCCAAACAAATTTAGTTCAGAAATGATCCATTAAATATCTTCATTGTATTGATACGTTGTTTATGTATGTTTAAACGAAACAGGAAAAGGCTACAGAGGTACCCTATATGAAATCCAACATTCCCCAAACAAGTTCGGTGATTCATTCTTTGTATTAATGTTTTGGTGTAAATATACATTGGTGCATGTCTGTGCGAAATTTCAAGAAAATATGTCGTTTGGAATAAAATCTGCATTTGATAAAAATGAAGTTTCAGAATGCATTATTAGTTCCCATTTGGCACACTTAAACTTCCAGTCAAATTCATTATTGTAGCAATAAATGTAGGTTAAACGTTTTTACTATCAACATACACATGTATATTGCCAAACAAATCATGTACACACATATCAGTTGAAAGAACCATAACCTTGTTTGAAAAATAACTATCCTATATACTTAAAACATTGATAAAAATCCAAACTGAAAAAGGGGCTTCGACAGGTACCGTATTCAAAAACCAATATTTCCGGAACAAGGCCAGTGACCCCTATTTTTTAAGACTGTTTTAGTTTCAGTATACAACGACGCATGTATGTGGGATCTTTTAAAAAAATATGTCATTTGGAACTAAAGATATTCGTATATTTGATAAATTATTGATGTGTTTACAGGCGAATTTAATGCAAAATTCACCTCGTGAAGCGTCCATTACAAGTCATTTGGTAAATTATAACTGTAGATAAAGCGCGTTTTAACATTAAACTGAACTTGTATATTACCGAACGAAACATTAAAAAAAAGATGCATTTAAAAATCTCCATCTTTGTTTGAATATAAACGCATTATATTAGTCAACATTCTAAGTAACACAAGCTGAAAAAGAATACGATAGGTACCGTATTTAAAATTCAATATTTCCGGAAAATGGCCGGTGGCCCCCGTTTTTAAGACTATTTTAGTTTTAGGATATATTGATGCATGTTTGTGCCAAGTTTTAAGAAAATCTGTCGTTGAGAAAAAAAAAGAAGGAAATTGTTGCGAGCGTCTTTAAAAAGATGTGTTAATTGTTACACTTTAACAAACTATAGTTCAGAAACTTTGGAGTAATTATATAATTGTGTTGATTATAAAATAAGTAGAACCAACATAGCTCATTTCAACAAAAGCTGTTTGAAAGTGAAAGTGAACGTAAATTGACATAATTATATCTATAGTATGTGCAGGATTTGTTACCTATTTCTGAATCAAATGATTTTGTAAATAATGGAGAGAAATCCTCAAAGCACAATAAATACTGTGCTTTTACATCGTTAAATTCTTATTTACAGTGGAAAAGTCCTTTACATTTTGTCCCAAGTGGAAACAAACACTACGTCCGCCATTTTGTTTGTTTTGACAGGAAATAATCTCTTGCATTTCCTGTGCATAACAAATTAAATATAAACTAAATTTAGCAATAATTACTAAAGTTAATAATTAAATTTATTTTTAAACCATGTTTCATAAGAAAACAAGCATGACACCTCATTTGTATAAATAATATTAAAGATAGTTTGACCTTATGTACAATTGTTGTTACAACAAAATGGCGGACGTAGTTGACAGTTATTAACAGAGAAAATCAAACACTTATACCGTGTAATTTGGATTGGGAAATAGAAAATGTTAAACAGAATGGTGCAGAAAAGTGTCAGGAATTTGATTATATACATCATAAAGGATGTCACATTTGTATTTATTTGAAAAACGACCAGAAAGTGGAGGACATAGGGAATACAAGATTTGGCGGAAATATCCGGTCTCAGCATGGGCCAGGTTACCTATAGCTTGACCGGATATATCCCGTCTCAGCACTGCAAGGGTTAAGCAATACAGATGCCCCACTTGTATCAGACAGTCAAGCACAATAACTGGAAGGCCCATTGTCATATCAAGAAGTCGCAGAAACATTAAAAACATAAAAACTTATAAGAGTCCTTAATCCGATGGTTTTTCAGTAAACGTTTTAAAAGTGCTTTGGAAACAAATTGGTATTTTTGTAATCAGAGCTATTAATAAGGCAATTCAAAATGGTGAACTGCCAGTAACACAGACAGGTTTTATAAAAGGTATATTTATTTGCGAAAATATACGTCTTATCTACGACATTCTTAATTACACGGACGTACATAAAATCTTATGACGATTGACTTCGAAAAAGCATTCGACACGGTCTCTTTTTATTTTTATTGATAAAACACTGGCCTTTTTTTTAACGTTGGTCCTACTTTTTGAAACTGGATCTGAAGGTTTTTTAAATAATACTCAATCTGTCCAACTGAATGGATTTTTATTAAATTTCTTCACAATAGGACGCGGATGCCGTCAAGGTGGCCCGAGCACTTTTTATCATCTGTTCGGAAATACTAGCTTTAAAAATTAGGAATAATAAGGACATTAAAGGAAGTTTTATTAGTGATACTGAGTTTCACAGTTTGCTGATAATACATCCTTTCTTCTAGATGGATCTGAAAAATCACTTAATAGCACATTGAATGTTTTACACTCTTTTTCTCTGATATCACGTTTTAATGTTAATTTTGATAAGACACTAATTATCTGGATTGGGTACATGAAATACAGTACTCGTTCGATAAAAGCAAAGTTCAAACTTATCTGGGGCAATAATACATTCACTTGACTAGGTATAACATTTGATGTTGATCTACAAAAATGATACGACTAAATTTTAGTGAAATAAATAGTAAAATATATAATTGTATTCGCTTCTGGAAAAGAAGAGAACTTAATCCTATAGTTAGAATTACAGTAGTAAAATCACTTGTGTTACCTTTATTGACACAACTTTTTACTTCTTTACCTAACCTTGATGATATGATAATTAAAAAAAACTAAAAAAATATATTTTTAGAGTTTGTTGGCGAGGCCCAGAAAAAATCAAGAATAAAACTGTTACACATGATTATTGTGATGGTGGTTTAAAGACGATAAATGTCGAAGCCTACATGAAATATTAAAAACTTCCTTGGCTTAGACGATCGTTAGCCGATAGTGATAAGAAATGTTTTAATTTGTCAGAATAGTGTGAGAACATTAAAATGCTATTCAGTTTTGGAAATAACTTTGTAAAGAAACGTATGCTGTTGTGTGATAGTGTTGTTTGGAAAGATGTCCTAAATGCCTATTATGATTTTATGAATGTACATGATACAAGTAAGTGTAATGAGTTCCTAATAATTCCTTTCTTTCATAATGATACTATCTTAATTTGTGATAAAACAGTACTATTACGTGCAGTGAAAATATATTTAAAATCACTGTGAATTAAACCTAATGTAGATACCTTAATAAAACTTACCTTTTTTTACCCAGTAATCTTAAACCAATTGCAACTTACACCAAAGGTACTTCTGCCTTTTATAAGATATTTTTCAGCAAACCTGAACCACCAACTTCCAGATAAAGATGGAAACGCACCTTTCAAATAGATGATAATGAGTGGAAAACATTATACAGTTGGTCTTTACCACGACCACAGACACTTACCTACAGTGGCTTCAAACTAGGATTACTCATTACATATAAGCTATTAATTCACTTTTATTCAAGATGAAAATTGCACAGTCAAATAATTGCACTTTCTGTAATAATCATAATTAAAATTTGTTCCATCTTTTCTAGGAGGGTGAACATACAAAAGATTTTGAACTTAAAGTTACAGATTTGTGTAAAAATGTGGATGTCTCTTTCGAGCTGGATTGCTAAACACTCTTGTTGGGTATGACAAAGAAAAATGGTGAACAATACAATATTCTATGCCTAGTAATGAAACGTTACATATATTTTTGTAAGAAAAATAAGATACTTCCAAATATTGATGGATTTAAAAATCATTTAAAACAATGCCTAATATTAATTGAACAATTGACAGAAAAAATAAATATTGAATCATTGTTAGTAAAATAGTACTGTTTAGTTAATGAATTAATTTGTTAATTCACTTTGAAACCTTTAAATCATGTATTACAAATGTTTCTGTAACTTGATTATGTTGTTTTAGTTGAAACAATAACTTTGTTGTTCTATTTAAAATGTAAGAACGGATGTTTGTGCGTAGGCTATAGTAGAAATTAATTACATAACAAGAAATGACGCAGGCTGTGCATGCTTGTTTTTGTTTTTTTTTCTCCTGTATACATGGTTTTTTCTTGATTTATTTTTTTTCCTACAAAGGTAAACCTTATTTATATTATTAGGACAGTTTTTTAGGAGTTGAAATTTGTAGCTCCAACTGTATTTATAATTATAAAAATACTGTAAAATTATGTACACTATTCCTGCTCTGTGAACTATATATTCTTATGTTACTAACAATACATGTTTTACCAATATGTTTGTGCTTATATTCGAGCTGCCGATTTAACAAAGGGAAAGACTATTGCGTTTTTTTTAGCTTAACTTCATCAACTTACCTGATGAATATGTATACCAGACTACGCAGCGTGGAGTCAGGACGGCCCAATTCTGTGACCGACCAAGTCATATACGGCCTATATCATTGACAAACCAGACGACGACCCAAAATTCCAATTCATAGATTCAAATGAGTTGTTGGTTCAGTTTGTGAGTTTTATAATTGTGTTCACGATAAACTTATGCCAGTATTGAAATATATGTTGACGATCAAAAATATTTCATAGTTTCATAGTAAACATTTATACAAAAAACTCGTTGTCCAGTTATTTAATTTAAAATGTAAATTTTAACATAATGATACAAACAATCAAATTATTTAAGAAAATATATTTCGGTGCGACAGTGTTGTGAGTCACTTGTGACTGGTTTAACAAAATGTGTGTCCTGGTGGACTTTTTGGCGTTCAATTTAAAATCACCTGACCAGTTTGACTCGGGGCTGTTTTTGCCTGCTCCCTCCATAGTTATCTTCCTTTGCAACAGGTGCGAGAATTCTATAAGCCGAGTTACGATGTATTATGAAGATTCTTATTGTTACGTTCATATATTTTTCACTCGCATTTTTTGCTAGCAGCAGAAAAAACTCGCAAAACTGATTTGTTACTTGCATTTTGAGAGTGCTAAATTTGAGACCTGCATTAAAGATCCCCGCCGTTTTAAGGTCAAGTTATATCGGCTAAACATATACAAAATCTTATTGAATCCCTAATATATCCAGACTACATAATTTGGTCCGTTTTTTTGCGAGCTATTAGTTCAAAGCAGAGAAATCTTGTAGAAACCCCATCGAAAGCACTAACTCACCAGACTGGCGACTTAATATGCTAATTTGTATCACCGGGTGATCTATAACAAAATTGACGCATGTTGTAAATAAAACACAAACACAGTGTAGCAAGTGACTTTTACTATCAGTTTACCTTCTTGTAGCAATATAAAAAGACAAGAGGATACTAAACAGATATTCCAATTATGTCATACCCTCGGAATTATCACGTAAAATGCGACCATAACTTTCACATTCTGTAAAACCGTCTGTTGGTGTTGGTCATGATTGTTGTGTATTGTTTTGCCATGTGATCTTTCTATCGTAATGGGGGCAAGTGTAAACAGCCAAGATTCATTGTTTATATGGCATATAATGATAAATACATTATTTTGCATTTAAATTGTTCCCTTAATTAAAAAATGTCTCTAAAGCTGTGTTCACTTCATATAAATCTGTTAAGTATTCTAAATAATTAAATCTGAAGCTGAGTGTGTGCGTGTGTGTGTTTCTATTTAGTTATAACTTACTTATATTTGTAAGTAGTTGATGCCAAATAAGTATGCTGTTTTTAAGGCTTCATTTCATGTACTTTATTTATGGGACCGGGTGATATTAGATCCTGTGCATTATAATGTTTTATGTCTTTATGCACTGTTAGTGTAATTTAGTTATTTCGTCTACTTACAACTACATATAGTGCTTAAACTTGGTATCTGTGTTTTATATTGTCTGATCAAGATCTTCATTTGGTGGTTCATTTGGTGGTTTTCACAAAATAGTGAAATTAAGTACCTTTGTAGATTTGAGTATATCTTACTAGTTTTAACATCGCTTGAGTCAACACACAAACGTGTTTAATTTACTATATATGCAGTGTTTTTGATGGCTGCTGGTCTACTTTTAATTTAAGTCTGTATTTTTATTTTGGTTATCAGAAATACTACTTTTTCTTCAACTTCGACATACTAATGGAAACTACATAGTCTATTTGAAAGTGCATTTAAATAAAACAATGTTAAATTAAAGTGGCAATATTACACTTGAAAATACCTTTTAGTTCATTTGTTTAGTCGTTTTGCATTACTTAATATTTATGTATGTTTGTTTCAAAGTATGAGCCGCCTTTATCAGAATTCATAATTCCATATGTACGCAGTCATAGCGACAGTTACTGAATGTTATAATACTGACATGACACATTGTAATTTTCCTTTTGTTCATATGCTATTTTACCAAATGTTTTGAACTGTAATTATTACGGTTAATGAACGATTTTAAACTACCAAATGACACCTCTTTGTTAAAGCTGGAAATAATGAATAGACTGACAGATACTGACTTCATCAATTGGGTCAAGGCGTGTTTAGCTCTTAAAAGTGTCAAAGATGCAATGATTCCATTACTGGATCATTACTGCAACACACATAGTGCCGTAAATATTAAAAACGTTTTACTAAGGTGTAAACTTGCAAATTACACTTGCAATAAATGTGAAATCAAGCTCTTGAAACCATTTCACAAAGGAACTGCATGTACATACACACGATGTGACTGTAAAGGAAAGTCTAACCAACCATGCCCGGAAAACGAGGCTTGTGGAGTGATATATGATCTGATAAAGGCGACTCATACTTCAAACGATCCAAACTGGTCTAACACCGACAGTAAAATGTGGTCCAGCAGTCCATGGGAACAGATGAAATGCTACATCACCACCACGGGTTACAAAGACAAAAAGTATCTTCAAGATGGTGACCTAACCGCTTTTGTTCAAATCTGCTTGAATTACAGGCCACTTGCATCGTTGATAGCTTCCGTAAAAGAGCTACATGAGGTACAAATAGCTTTATGTTATTACGCAATGTAAAAAGAACAACACAATGTATACTTATATATAGGGGGAAATATCAGTGTTAATGGAGTTGACATTATCATATAATAATAATAATATTTCAATCTACTTATATTCGTATACTATGCGTACCAAATTATTATGTACACACATAATTGGTTAACATATAAATCGCTCGAGTATTGGTTTAGAATAAATACACCATTTATAATGTTTTCTTTTCAAGGTTCGAAATATAAGAAATGAAGTATACCATTCCAGTGCAGTGAGTGTCTCAAATGACAGGATCAAAGAGATGTTTCGTCATATGACGAAATGTTTGAACGAACTAGCTTATTTGTTTCCAAATTATCGACAAGAAACTGATCACCAAATAAAAGTACTTAAGATGGTATGATGATTTATGTTTTTCTTTGTATGGATAGTATGAAATGAAATACGCTACATATGTAAAATATACATATGTTAATAAAACTGTTGTTCTGCTACAATACTGAACACAATCAATTTAAGCACTTAATAAAGGCAATACATGGGTTTTACACAATGCAAACAAACGCACTAAAGCTTTATCGCTTGCAATTAATTTCTTTCCTCCGTCAAGATGTAAGTTTTCAAGCAATCATATCTTAGAAAGTGATTTGTTTTAATGATATTAATATAAATCTATATAAATATAAAATCAGTATGTAAAACTATAATGTTTATATATTTGAATAATGTCGTCGCATTGGTCGGATAATTTTGTTTGGAATTGTGTACACGATACATTGAACAAATTTACATTTAGCATATATGGCAACATGCCGCCTTCCTTTTACAATAACAGACGCTAAACATAGATATAATGCAGAAATACTATTCACTGAGTAAGACGTGACACCGGATATTGGCCCATTATCGAGCCAAAGTAGAGCAGGTCCATTACACAAACGGTAAGTTTTATGCCGATTAAAAATAATTTGTTGATAATATGCTATTAATAGGTACTTATGTAGACTGCCAAATAAATGTGGAAGACATTCGTGTAATTACCATGTTGTAAATGAACATTACATAATCATCGTTTAAAAAACAAATGCTCATTAAGCATTTATAGAACAATGTGAATCGAGCGATTGTTGACATATGCTATAATGAACACATGTTCCAAGTACCAGTAATTTGGATTAATAAATGGCTGAGATATGGACTGCAATATTATTGTGACAGGTGTACTGGGGATATGAATTCAGTTGATCGTATACGGAGTATTGCAGGCTACTGTACTGAGTAGTGTTTACTAATATACTGTGATGTCTCATCCGTGTAAGTCAGCCGGTGTTAGGTGTGCGTCTTTTTTGTTGTCATTACACAGTCGATTGACAGAGTTAGCGTTTGGTGTACGAGTACGTCATTTGTCGTTCGAATTGCTTTAAATATGATAGTATATATGGCTAGCTGTGTAACTTTTGCCTGTCTTTAGTTCATTGGTATCTTGTTATGACAGTTTGCATAAGCCGATAAATTTTATGACGTAAATATGTTCATGTACTCAGTAAGGGTTATATCGACAAAACATTTGCGGATATTATTATGTCTTTTTTATTTGTGTTTGATTAAACAAGCAAATAATCAACATCGCTGCATGTTAGTCTCATTTGCCTTTTCTTTAGCGATGGTGAATTTGAATAATAAAATTTAATTGTGATAAAACAACCCTGCACCGGTGCCTCTGACAAGAAACGTAAACGTGAGTTAAGATAAGCATTTATTTTATTTGATTTACTTGTCTTTTTGTTTTAATATAATAATTGAAACATACAATGGTGCCTCAGTAACAATTTCTTCAGCTGTCGTTTATTTTATAAATCATATCGTTAAACAAGTAGATCTACGGACGTTTTAGCTGTGCAATATTATGTATGTCGCCTCGTTCAATGTGGATTTTGCTGTGCACCATCACACGATGTTGAAATCCATATTTGTAAAATATTAATCGATTCTACTATTAATATTGTATAATATATTGTATAATATATGTCGATAAAGCTTTGGATAATCACTATTTT
>CM051026.1:56640188-56717688 GCA_027627225.1 Congeria kusceri | reverse complement strand
TGGTGATATCGCGCGGTGACCGCAAAGTAAAAATGACCGCGATTATTTGCCTGATTTTAACACATTTTCCAAAATTATTATTTCTTTATGATCCAAATTTTTTGAGGAAAAACTTTGGTTATTAGATTGGCGTATGTCGTTGGCCAGGCGGGCGGTCTTCGAAGCACTTTTCGTGTCTGCTCTCTAACTCGAGAACGGATTGAGCTATTGTAATGAAACTTCATACATATATATCTTACAGCGAGACCTCTCTTGTCATTGCATATGGGGTTGGTGGGTCAATGTCAAAGTCGTTGTTACTTAAAATAGAAAAAACAGTTTCCGCTCCATAACTTGAGAACGAAATGGGTTTATGCTCGAGGGCGTACCACGAGGGCTTTAACGCATTTTAAGGGACTCTGCGGAAGTTAACGACTGAAACAAGGTGTATTGTCGCTATTGTAGCATAAAGACATACACCAAGAGTAACTAAACCGGAACAAATGGGTAATTTACTATACAATCATATTTTGTTATAGTATGAAGTAACCTAAAATCGCGCACCTGTTTGATTTTAGTTTTTAATATTTATTACCAGAGCCCCGTTGAGTAATTAGTCGCCATTTTCATTCAGTGTGTCAACGATTCGAATTTTAAAATTGGGTTTTACATGGATATTAGCGTGCATATATATGTATGAAGTAAATAGCATACATATCGTGATATCGTGTGATATTTGTATCGGCCAAAAGTACGAACTTGCAAGCGTTTAATAATGGACTATTAATAATACAAGGAGGGCAGAGAAATAACGCATTAGTGAAACGCGTGATTTTACTGAATGACGCACTTTTTTTGACGATAAGCGACCGTTTTTTGTTCGTTAACACACCACTGTAACGGACTGAAAACGGAATATGTTTGCTATAATGTACATAATTAACAGATCTGCAATGAACAGTTCAACCATACGGCAATCCATAAGTATGCAAATATGATAAACCCACGTTTTCGCATTCACGTCTACAATATTGAAGCGTACAGAAGAAATAGTCATTGTTTACAGTTCTGGGCGATATATTAACCAGATATAAATAGTTCAATATAAATTGGCAAACTCCGACAATACGATTAAGCAGACCATTTCATGAAAATTGAACAACGCAAAAAATGTAATTTGAAATGCTTATTGCCACGAGTGTACTGGCTATGACACTGGTATTAACAAGAAAGAATACTACTTTATAGTTTTAGCCGATAGGCAAACTTGTCATATATATTTGCTGTGGATTTTCATTGTTTCCAGTCTACTGACTTACTGACAATATGAATCAAGGTCCGAACATGAATGTAGGAAAATCTTGTTTATAGTGAACGTTTTTTTATTTGTGTTTTTTTTATCTAAATGTTTCGAAGACAAATTTCGGTTATACTATTGGAGTATGTCGTCGGGCTGGCGGACTAGTTTCGTAGCACTTTTCGTTTCCGCTCTTTAACTCAAGAACGGATTGAGCTATTGTAATGCAACTTCAAACATAGATACCTTGGATAAAGACCTTGCTTGGGACTGGATATGATGTGGGTGGGGTTAATTTAAAGGTCACTGAATAACTTCTGGGCCCGTGTTCACGAAACAATTTAAGCGTGATTTTCGGGTTCAGGATAAACTTGAGCCAGATATTTTAGGATCAGGCTCAAAATGGCGTTCAGAAAAAATCCGGATCAATTTTATTTGTTGGCAAAATATATATTATACATGATTATGAACTCGTTTCCGCGTACGTTTTCTATTTGATATGAAGATTTTAATCAAAATTTAACATCCAATGCATGTTTATTTAATCTAGAAGGCAAGTTATTTTGAAAAATAAAATATTTTTGAGATTCGGCTCAGTTGAGCTAGAAGATCAAGTTCAGCTAAGATTGATCTTAATCCTGCAGTTAATCCTTTGTGAACATATGGCCATAACGCATTGAGACATTTTTATGAAACTTCAAACCTAGCTTGAGATTTCATATGTGATGGGTGAGGTCAATGTCAAGGTCGATGTTACTAAAAATAGCAAAACGGTTTCCGCTCAATATCTTGAGAACGCATGGAGATAGTATAATGAAACTTAAAACAAATATACATTTTATCGAGTCCTCGCTAGGGATTGCATATGGGGCGGATGGGGTCAAGGTCAAGGTAACTGTCACTAAAAATAAAATAAAAGGTTTCCGCTCAATAACCTGAGAAAGCAATGAGATATTTTAATGAACCATACTCAATACAAACATTATATGGAGACCTCAATAGAAATTCAATATGGGATATGTGAGAGTCAAGGTCAAGGTCACTAAAAATAGAAAAACGGTTTCAGCTCAATAACATGAGAACGCATTGAGGTATTTTAATGAACTTTAATACATAATTACCTTATTTTGAAACCTCGCTTGCAATTGCACATAAATAGAAAAACGGTTTCCACTTACATAACTTGAGAACGTATTGAGATATTTTAACAAAACTTCAAACAAGTATACCTTATATCAAGACCTCACTTGAGAGTTCGTAAGGGGTGGGTGGGCTAAAGGTCAAGGTCACCGTAACTTAAAATAGAACAATAGTTTCCGTTCAATAACTTGCTAGCACATTGATATATTGTGTTGAAATTGTATACATAGATACCTTATATCGAGACCTCGCTTAGGATTGCGCATAGCGTTGGTGGGGCAATATCCAGTTCACCGTTACTAAAAAACAAACTGTTTCCTCTCAATAGCTTGATACCTTATATTGAGACCCCACGTGGGATTGCATATGGGGTTGGTGGGGTCAAGCTCTAGGTCACCGTTACTAAAAATAGAAAAACAGTTTCCGCTCAATAACTTGAGAACGCATTGAGATATGTTAATGAAACTTTATACATAGATACCTTATTTTGAGCCCTCCCTAGAGATTGCATATTGGTAGGTGGTGTCAAGATCAAGGTAACTGTTACTAAACAGAGAAAAACGGTTTCCGATCAATATCCTCAGAACGAATTGAGATATGTTATTAAAACTCAATAAATAGATATCTGTTCTCGAGTCCTCACTTTGGATTGCATAATTATGGGGTGTGTTGGGTCAAGGTCAAGGTGATAGTGTTTTTTTTCAATATCAATAAAACATACATTATACATGCATATACATTGTCATTTGTCGATGCTCTACGGCAAAATCAATACAGTTTACATTGATAATTAATATGAGCAGGGAAAACCAGAATAAGTACGAACAAGGGAAAAACCAAATAACCCATGTACGTTTAATGAAATGTTCTACCATATATTTCTGTGGTTGTTGTTATCCTATAAAAATAGTCTTATCCTTTGTTGTTGCTGTTAGAGAAGAGTGGTTTAAACTTATCAAGTTTGCGTATTTTATAAGAGAAAAAATATCAAAAACAAAAATAAACTAATAACTGGAAGTTCATATCTGACTGTCAAGTAATATTCGATATTTTGTATTAAATCGTTCAAGATTAAAATTGTTGAGGGCTATTTCGTGTTCAATATCAAGACGTGACGTTAAGAGCGAAATGAAACTTTTGAAATCAGGATTGCGATGCCTACATTTCATACCGAATATAAAATATTTCATTTAATAAATCATACAATTAATCGTCCTTACGTTTTTAATATTTTTTCAACTGACCGAAACATATTAATTCGTAGTTGAAATTTATAAGACGATAGTATTTTAAGAAATCAGTGTCAGATGCAGTATACATTAGTTTAAAATCTGAAAAACTATAAAATGTCTTCACGCGAAAATCGATTAACTGATCGATAAATTTGATACCTTTATCATGCCAATATTTCCAATAGAAAGTTTTATTTTCAATCATTATCTCACTATTATTCCATATTATATGTTTGCTTAAGTCATTTTGATAACAATTTTTACTCGCATTCCATCCATTGTGTACATTTTCTAGAAATAAATTGTCTTAACAAATACGTTTAATATATTGTGATTGAAAAATTGAAATAAAAGAACAAGTCCCCGCCGTATTTTTGTAAAATGGTGTCGTATATACACTTCCACATACCATTAGTTTGTGTACGTAGTCGTTTTACCTAGCAACCCTTTATAGAATTTAAAAACATTTCAATGTATGTTAATTTTAAACCATTATTATAATTCATAATTATTTTCTGGTTTACCGTCCCATAGGAAATAAAAAACCTACTTAGTTATATTTTGAATAGTGTGTTTGTGAGGGTTCGGTAAGACTGTGAACGGATATACTAATTTAGGTAACGCAAATGTTTTGATTACTGTAATATTTCCAAGTAAAGTCAGTTTCCTATGTTGCCATTGTTTAAGGCAATTGCCGAATGCATTTATTTTGGGTTCTAAGTTTAGGGACATGTTTTTAATTTTACAATTGTAAACATTCAATCCAAGTGTTTTCGCAGACTGAAATCTCCAAATAAATGTGTGATTCTGACAAAACTTTATTGTTGTATACTTTAAAAAGCATGCCCTTAAGATTGTTGATTTTGAAATGTTAAGGTTTAGTCCAGAGGTATGACCAAATTGTGTTATTGTCTTTATGAGATTTTCAAAGGAGTCTTGCGAGCCGTTGTTAAAAAAGGTAGCGTCGTCTGCAAAAAGTGACTGTTTCAATTCTACACCATTTATGTTTATGCCCTTAGTTGTATTGTCTTTTACAATATAATTAGATAGTAATTCAATACAGATTACAAACAGATATGAGGAGAGTGGACAGTCCTGCCGAACACCATTTTGTATTTTAAAACTTTCAGACATATGACCATTGTTCATTGTAATACTATTAATAACATGATAAAAACGTTTAATTAAGTAAATTAGATCATCACTGAAATTGAAGTGTTTTAAACATTTGAACATACATTCGTGATTCAAAGTATCAAAGGCCTTTACAAAATCAGAAATAAAAGACCGGGCATTTTTTTTTTTTCAAGGTATTCTAATATTTCAAAAATTAATCTGACATTCTCGCCAATATATCGGCCTTTTATAAAACTAGTTCTATTTCCAACGGCTTTTGTCAAGGTGACTGTTATCAAAAATTTAAAAACAGTTTCCTCTCAATAACCCGAGAACGCATGGAGATATTGTAATGCACCTTAATACATAAATATTGTATATCAAGACCTCGCTTGGGATGCATTTGAGGTGTTTGGGGTCAAGGTTAAAGTAACTGTTACAAAAAATAAAAACACGGTTTCCATTCAATAACTTGAGAACACATTGAGATATTTTAATGAAACTTCATAAAAAGACATACCTTATAGAATGACCTCACATTATTTTGGTGAAACTTCATCAATAGATACATTATATTGAGACCTCGCTTGGAATTGCGTATACGGTGGGTGGGGTCAATGTCGAGGTAACCGTTGCTGAAAATAAAACATTTCATACAGTTTCCGATCAATAGCTTGAGAAGGCATTGTGATATTTGAATGAGTGGGTGGGTGGATGATGGATGGATGGATGAATGGATGGATGAATATTTAAAGGGACGGACATACAGACATACATACATACAGACAGCAAGACATACAGAAAGACAGACAGATAGACAGACAAACGCGCCTATCAATATGTAACCAATTGAGTAGCTTAAATTGTTCTGTAACAATACGACGTCTACTGTACAGCTGGAGAACAAATCTCAGTTATTTATTTTGCGCAGTATTTAACCTATTCTGGCAGCATTATATTGCTCGTTGATTTACCTTATACATCCGTATACAGATGTGAACCGTTTGGTCAAAAGGGTGGATTCAGTAATAGCCGATCAAGCCAAACACCAGAGAGGAGAGGAAGCAACTCAGACGCTTATCACAGATTGTTTTCCACCTTTGGGTATTTATGTACATTGTATCTTAATTGAATTTGGACTACTAATGATTATTTTCATATTTGCCGTGTGACTAACATTATAGATACAAATCTGAATAATATTTATTTATTTATTTTTTTTAATTTTGTTTTTATGTATATTTCTATTTTCATACGAAGAATCTAAGTTAACCATACATGCGGATGGAGTTAAATCAGATGAGCAGTTTACAGAGAGGATGGGCAATGTAGTGGATGGAGTTACTAACAACACACAAGTACAATCCAGAAACGTGGTGCTTAGAAATTATTACACTGAGGGACATCTGGCAGTTCAAAATGGTTAGTCATAGATGTTCATTTGACAGCGATATATTTAGTCGCTTTATCTCATGTAGACGTTATTCTAGTATAAGATACATGTAATGTACTCATTAAATTACATTATACTTACTGTTATCCAAAAAAATTTGATACTGGAAAAATACAATTACTAATTGATTCAGAGTTTGACATCTGAATTTTGTGCAAGGTAACAGCCTACATGTTTTGCATTGAACGTTCAATGGCCGAGGCCTCAGTTTTGTTTCGTTTGTAGTATACCTGTTTTAAGCTTATCGTGCCGCATACTGTATCTCATTGATAATCACTGATTCACAAAATGGACATACATTTAAAACATAATTACTTTACAAAACGGATAATATTAAACTTAGGCTGCTTTTCCATATGTCCGTATTCGCAACCGTATCCGCATCCGTATCCGCATAAATATAATACGAAAGGCGCTTTTCCATGAATCCGCATCATTGTCGAATCGTTTAGTTTTCTTATTGTTTCCAAATAAATACGATGCTTGAGTGAGAAGTGTTTAAAACATTTTCAGTCATTTGTGTGCTGTGTAATGGGGTAGTAAAACGGTTTGATCATTTCATAAATAGACTGACCAATCAGAGCCAAAGCACAACAATCTTGGGCAGATTTTTACAACTTAAACCATTCGAACTGTCGGCAAGCTAAAACGAACATCCATTTATTACCACCAACCCACCCGTGAATAACTAATTATGTGTTCGTCAATGATTTATATATTTCCGGATTATTTGACATCCATTTGTTGTTGTTGAGGACTGTGACTGACAGTGGACGCCTGTATAACGCCGGTGGTGCGATATGTGTAGTGAGCGTATTATCATTCTTATTATGTATAGTTCACTTCGTCTAATTTTAATTGGTGTATAAATTATATACCGTGACTACAGTCTGTTCAATTGTTTGTCATTTTTAGTTGAAAAGTCGAGCTATTGTCGTCGCTCTGTCATCTGCGTCTGCGTCAGCGTCAGCGACAACGCCTGCGTTATTTTGTTGGTAAATGTTTCTGTCAAAGTCCATTTATCAACCACAATCAAAGGTATCGATTTGAAACGGTCAATACTTGTTCACTATCAAAAGGGTAATCCATTACAAAAAGGCTGGTAACCCAGTGCTTTGTATGTGCATAGTTATTTGCCATTGTTTGGGCTGATATCATAGCATATTTGGCATTTTTGTTAATACAAATTTCCTAAATTAACTATGAACTACATTACATTGAAACTCAAGGTACTTGTTAAATGTGCTGACCCCATTCTGAAGACAAGTGGAGGAAACTGTATCAAGGATTTCGTTTGAGCCCCTTTTTCAGCATACAATTTTCGCTTTATGTCAAATTTCACAATATCCATAGGAGGTATTGACTTGAAATTCAAGAAACTTCATCACAGTTCTATTCTACAAACAAAAGGCCAGAGTATTATCATACACGAGAAAGTCGAGCGTCCGGCACCCGTAGGCGGTGCTCTTGTTAATTTATAAAGTGCATACAGTCGACTTACCTGACAAAAAATAACTTGTATCAAATGTTTCCGGGTTTCCGGACACTGTATTGTTGTCGAAGTAATGCGGAATTGTTTTCGCTTTGGTAATAGCTACATATTTGTTGATTCTTGGAACTAAAGTTGTGTTAGTGCCTTTACTCTGATCAAGAGCCATGGGTGCTCAAACGTCCTCCTGGCATTAATATAAACATGAAATAGAAAGAAATACAATGACAGTGAGGTTGCGTATCAGGCTCGCAGTTTCACCCGATTCCGTTCATTATCGCTGATTCATGTACCAAGTGCCTATGAAGAAATGCGCGCTATTCTCTGAATTGGGGGTAAAAGACAAGGAGGAAAATATTGCAGCCAAATTCAACAAAAGCAATGTGTCACTGTATGCACTTATTGGTGATTTCACATGTAATGAGTTGGAAGAAGCTGTGCTTTAAGATTTGTATAGTATGACTATTCATAAATGTACTTACAAGATTGTTTATATGTGTATGTGTTTATGTATTTGCATGTGTTCTATGAACGTTTATTATCATGCTTGCCCAAGCCAAAACGTTTAAAATGTGTGTTTGTTTTATTCATTTAAATGAACAGAAATTAAATTATGTATGTTTGTCTGAACGTAATGAAATAAAACAAAAAGCTTTCAACATTAAAGTGTGTATGTACGAACTTACAACATATATAGTGGCACAAATAGAATTAATAAAATAAAGTTTATAAACATATATACACACTTAAAATAACATAAATGTTAAGAACAAACATTGCTTTTAAACGCTCATTAAGCCAGTTTTTATCACCAAATAGTTTTCGTCTGACTGTACAAACAGAAACTCAAATACATGTATATACGTTGACTTGACAGTTGGTTTAGGTTTACACAACACTAATAAACTAGGCAAAAGTCGACACTAGTACTTATTAATTTATTTCATATTGAATTGTTTCCTTCGTCATTTTTATTTTGTTTTCTGTTTGCTTTCAAGTTTTATTGTCACTTTCATCAGCTTATTTTGAAAATAATTGATACAAAAGGTCGTACATACACACTTTAATATCCAAAGCTTGTGTCATGATTCATCGATACCTTATATTACCGAGTTATTGTACTCAGTGAGTCTTAAGTTGGGTTGTCCAGATGTATATAGAATATTTCTTCTGTTTCCAAATGTTTTATCTATAGCAACATTTCGTTCAACATTCAAAGTAAGATACCATCTCGTCCGCATCTGCGGACGGCTTTTGCGGGCATATCTCCAACTGTTTTCAACTTGTTCGAATTTTTTCGGATGCGTATTTGCGCAATGCGGATGCGGATACGGACATATGAACAAGCGTCCATAAACAAGCATACCTCAGTATAAGATAGTAAGACAGTGTTCATGAACATTTCAATTGTTTTTTCATAACAATAGATTACACCTACTTTTAAAATTTATACAATTACCCCGGTGTGTTTCATAGTTTTCGTAGTTTTGCCAGGTTTAAGAATACAATGTGTTAACTTCTCATAAACTAGAAATGTGTGAACAATCACGGATGCCCCCACCTATGTAGCCTGTTCTGCATGTCGCCGGTTTGACTATATGCATAAACATTATTTTGATAAAGGAGATCTGTCCTTTTAAATTGTATTATCTTATTCTGTGAAGTAAGTCTAGGTATAATAACAAAATTCCAATCAATCGTTTGAGTCCTGGCACAAAAATCAATAAAGTGTAGTATTTAAAATGTTTGGGCAATTATGAGTTATGGTACTCGTATACATCAATTACTCTTGCTTTCTTCAATCATTCTGTGAACAATAAAAAAACTACTTTTATCATTTCTGAATTATGCTTTGCACAGTCATTAATAAAGGGAAGTAATTTACTAACTTTACAAGTCAGGTTCTTACATTCGACACACCATCTGGTGATGGACACACCATATATCTGGCGATGAAGGTTATGTCTGCCACTTTATCAGAAAATCCCTGTATGCATGACAATATTATGCTCTGGAAAATTATTCGACTTTTGACCTTGATTTGTGATCTTGACCTTTCAGCTATATACTTGATTCTTGCACGCAACATGCCGTCTAAAAATTCTTATCACTTCTGCCAAGTAAATTGAAAATTCTTCCATGCCGAACACAATTTTACTTAGGTTAAACAATGGCTTGAACTCCAATATTTGAACTTTAACCTTTATGTGTCACCTTGATCTTGGACCAGAGGACCTGGTTATTGCACGCCACATGCCGTCTCATAATGCTTATCACTTCTGTCAAGTCATTTGAAAATTCGTAAATGCCGGACAAAATTATGCTCCAGACAGAGTCCATGGTATTAATTTTTATATTTGACCTATGCCATTTAAGTATGACCATTACCTTGGACTTAGTTCTTGCGCGTCTTATAATGGTTATCACTTCTGCCAAGTTATTTGAAAATCATTCAATGCTGGACCCGGACACGAATCTTAACATTAATACATATACTTGACCTTTGATCTTTAATTGTGACCTTGACCTTAGACCAAGGTATCTGGTTCTTGCAGGCGAAACACCCCCTTATAATGCTTATTACTTTTACCAAGTTATTTTAAAATCCTTCCCTGCTGGACAAAAGTATGCTACAGACAGGGTCTATGGCTTCAATTTGTATATGAGATCTTGCACGCGACACACGGCGTCAACAGGGTTAGCACTTCTGCAAAGTTATTTGAAATTCCCACTCCACTGGACAAAATTATGCTCCGGACAGGATCTTGGCTTGAATTCTTATATTTGACATTTGACCTTTAAGAGTCACCTTGACCTTGAACCTAGGGACCTGGTTTATGCACGTTACACAACCATCTCACCATGCTGAACATTTGTGCAAATTTATTTCAAATTCCTTCTATGCAGAGCAAAATTATGCTCGGACAGGGTCTGTGGCTTAAATACTTATATTTGACCTTTGACCTTTAAGTGAACTTGACCTTGGACCTAGGGACCTGATTCTTGCGCGCGACACACTGTACGCCATGCTTAACACTTGTGTTAAATAATTTGAAAATCCTTCTTTGCTGGACAAAATTATGCTCCGGATAGGGTCTATAGCTTAAATTCTTATATTTGACGTTTGACCTTTAAATGTGACCTTGACCTTAAACCTAGGGACTTGTTTTTTTGCGCGCGAAACTCCAACTCACCACGCTAAACATGTGTGCCAAGTTATTTGAAATTCCTTCCAATGCTGGACACAATTATGCTCATGACAGTGCATATAGCTAAGTCTTATATTTGACCTTTGACCTTTAGATGTGGCCTTAACATAGGACCCTGGTTCTTGCGCGCGACACACCGTCTTATTATGCTCAACATTTCTGGCAAGTTATTTGAAAATCCTCAAATGCTGGATTAAAAATAATGTTCCGGTCAGTGTCTATGGCTGAAATTCTTATATTTGACATTTGACCTTTAAATGTGACCTTGACCTTAGACCTAGGGACTTGGTTCTTGCGCACGACAAACCGTCCCACTATTCTTAACACTTGTGCCAAGTTATTTGAAAGTCCTTGTATGCTGGACAAAACTACACTATCGCTTTAAAATCTTATATTTTACATTTGACCTTTAAGTGTGACTTTTATTCATTATGCTAAACATTTCTGCCAAGTTATTTGAAAATTCCCCAATGCTGGACAAAGTTATTGTCAGGACAAGAATCCGAACATACGTACATACCTACACACGTACATACGTACACACGTACAGACGTACACATGTACGTACATACCCATGCACATACGTACACATGTACACACGTACATAAGTACGTACCCACGGACAGGTTAAACACTACATGACACGCCCACATCATTGATGGTGGGGACATAAAAAACACTATATTGCAACGTTTAACTTTTTGCTGATATTCTGAGCAGTTTTTGCAACAGAAAAAATTAATATGATTTACTCTTATAGAAACTGATAATCACGAGACCAACCAAACATTTTGCAATAGTATTATTAAACAGCGTTTCTGAACTTAATATGTCATGAACAAAATCTAGTTATTTGATTCGGCACACCATTTAACAATAGAAGTGTAATTCGCGGCGTATGTACATGCGTTGTGTATAAGTGTTATACGCGCCTTTACTTTTCACAGGCGGTAACAAAATAATCAACTATCGACCAAAATGCTTGGAGATTTACATTGAATCTCCATCAAAACAAAGCTGGAGCACATTGTGCGAGAATTTCTTCAATGGTACCATAGCGATGGCCTTTCAACCGGTACAAAGGTATCTGAGGACATTTGAAGGTTACGAAAATCTGACACTGAGGATTGAATTAGATGAGGAATACTTTGCACGTTGCGTAAATTTAGTTAGTAAGTAACGAAAGCCGGTTTTAAAACAACGGCAATATACGTATATTTATATTATATGTTGGCATTTACACTTCATGGATATTCAGAGTTATCACAACACAGTGAGTTAATGGTAATCTGAATTAAGCCCTCATTATATTAAATAAACACAACTGCATCTGAAAAATATGGAAAGCCGGTTGGGACCCCTGCTAAATTACATTAAAATATATAGTAACTATCGGACTTTCGGAGATTTTCATTGAGGAACATTCATATTCCGCGAAAAACAACGCTAATATAGGCATATAGTAGCCGTCGGAATTTCGGGAATCAACATTTTCCGACGAGCAGAAAGATACAAATTACATAGTTATTTTCGGGACATTTGTTCCGACGGATAGATTTCAAAATCGAAAAAGCGCGGAACTTTTACATTTTCCGACGGACAGAAAGATACTATTTATATAGCAATTCTCGGACATTTGTTCCGACGGCTAGAACGCGGAATCTAAAAAGCGCGGAACTTTTCAAATCTTCCGACGAAAATTATAACACATTGAGTACTGCACAAAAAGCGGGTTGCCATGGGTTACCCGGGAAATCGGAATCTAAAAAGCGCGGAACTTTGCCAATCTTCCGACGAAAATTATAACACATTGGACACTGCACAAAAAGCGGGTTGCCATGGCTTACCCGAGAAATTGATGTGATTGGTTCCGATACTTAGAAACAACCAATCAGAAATGTTGACAGAAATACATCTAGAAGCTATATTTCAACATGGTAGACGTCGATTGTGTACACAGAGTGGAATTAATAAAGGGTAAGTGATTTAAATATATTACTTATTATTGTGTCATTAGTGTGAATTTGGTTGGGTTTCATTGAGGCAAATGGAGTTCTATTTGCAAACATGAACACTTATAACCAAAGGGGCAGAGGGAAATTAAATACGAGTAACGCTTCGCCCAATAACGGTTCGCACCTGCCTAAATTAACTACCCACTAATCCAAATTTTTATACATAGATCTACGCAGAATAAAATGATGTCATTATAGATGTATGGATCAGTGTATGTGGGACCATATTTGTACAAATCATATTGTTCACAAAAATAAGATCTCATTCTTCACATGTGATGATGTGTGGAAATGATTCTTCACAGTCACACATCACATTCACAGTCTCATTCTTCACATTTTCTGTCCATTTTGTGATAAGATCTACAGTCTGTTATTTTATATGCAATAAACTCATATTCTTCACATATGAAAATAAGTGTGCCAATTGTCTGAGAGATGATGCTGATTTTGATTACAGCTATAAACAAAATCAATTTGAAATGGTAAATGGAATGTCTATTTTCATTATCTAGTATGGTAACTAATGATTTTAAAATAAGTGCTATTTCACATGGCTTGGATACTTTGGGCACTAAAATAAAACTAGAAAACCTGATTTTTCATTCTTTTCAGATGATGTTTCGCAAAGATAGAAGACGCTGACAGCAATATTTACAAAAACGATGGTATGTTTACTAGGTTAAGGAATGATTGTAATCATTTTATACTTGGTTGTTGGGAAAGTGAAATCTTTTTAGCTTGTCTATTCACCGAATAGTTCGAGCTTTACTACTCACACATTCGTCGGCGTCGCCATAATGCTCTGGTTAAAGTTTGCGTGCAACAAGTGCATATCTCTCTAACTACTAAAGATATTCAATTGAAACTTCACACATGTCTTCGGGGTCATTATATAAGGTCACTGACCAAGGCCCATAACTCTGACCTGCAATTTAGAAGAATTATGCCCCTTTTTTACTTAGAAATTTCAGATTAGAGTTTGCAAACAACAACTCTATATCTCTATAACTACTACAGATATTCAATTGAAACTTCACACATGTCTTCTGAGGGTCATTATAGAAGGTCACTGACCAAGGCTCATAACTCTGGCTTGCAATTTAGCAGATTTATGCCCCTTTTTGTACTTGGAAATTTCAGGTTGAAGTGTGTGTGCAATAACTTCATATCTCTGTATCTGCTACAGATATTAAATTAAAACTGCACACATGTTTTCAAGTTCATAATATAAGGTCACTGGCCAAGGCACATAACTGTGACCAGCATTTTAGCAGAATTATGCCCTTTTTGTAGTGATAAAGGCCAATAACTCTGACACAGCTGTTGAATAGTCGAGCGCGCTGTCCTGAGATAGCTCTTGTTTTATTTCTTTATTGACCAAAACCATAGTTAAAGAGACAAACTTGTATGTTGCTCAAGAAAAGAAAACATAGTACAGCAGTTAACCAGTAATTTAAAATACAGTGCACAATTCATTTTGAAAGTGCCCAAAAGTGCAATGTACAATTACTGGGGCGTGGGCAGATTTTTAAAATAGCCAGGAATGTATGTCAATAATTTATTAGAAAAATCATCCTAAGGTGGACTCCTTTAATTGGAAAGGCTTTTTGGAAGATTGTTGTAATGTAATTTATATGTAAGTTTAAATTTATATGTTAACATTACATTCTGATGTTATGCACTTATAAATATCGCGTGTTCTTATTGTAGGACCTGCATGACTGTGTGTTGAAGTGCCCTGTATGACACTTGGCGCAAGAAGAATATCACCTTGGATCCAGTATTAGTTAGAGAATGATGGACATTCCTCCCGTGTTATTGGTTAATGAAGAGGTAAGTTCACATTTTAACAAACTAGCAATACTAGCAACTTGAGTCACAACAGTGTAATGGTATTGGTGTCCACCTTGCGATGAGGGATCATGAGTTTGATCTCTACTTAGGACTCTCAAAAAGTCATTAGTTCTGGTTCTTCCAAGAAAAAGATTTGCAAGTGTCGCAATAAGTCTCGAGCATTCGAGGAATGCAGAGTAAAATACATAGGTTTAAACTAAATACTAGTCACTTCAATAAAATATTTGTAGTTGCTGTTGTAAAAAAATTAGTAGTTGCTGTTGTAAAAAAATTAGTAAACAGTTATATTTTACTTGATTATCAGTGACAAGTAAATATATACCGGTACATGCGGGTAACTGTGTACTTTATCTGTGATTGCACTGATCATAACTTATATTATTTATCTTTTTACCTAAAGCATTTAAAGTATTCAATAAATGCAAACAGTCTGATAGTCCAAAGCTTGCTTTAAGCCTTATGTTAGCATGCTTCAACAATTATATGCTACAGCATTAAAAAATAATTGACTTGTGATTACTGACACAGTTGTTGCGATTTCTAGAAATACAATGTAGGTCATGTGTTGTAAATAGTTATAAAAAAATAACTGATGTAATGAAAATGTTCAGTATTGATTGCGTACTTTGTTTTGTGTTTTTCAGACCCACGATGATGGATCTGCTTGTTGAATGGTTAAACATGCAAGGACACATTATTATCTTTGAAGATTTATAAGCCATCTGTGAGCATTGTTAAACCTTGAAGAGCATTGTGTTGCAGTTTCTTTAAAGAGACACTATATGTATACATGTCTGTTTTACTTTTACATGCAACATCAGCTTGTTGGTGTTGTGAACTCACATGTGTATGAACATGCATATTTAAGTACTCTCACTTTATGACAAAACTGATGAAGTTATTGCCTGGATTTCATTAAACAAAGTTTATGTGTGCCTTCAAGCACATTTAGCCTGTTCTAAACATCATTTTGTTAATTTTATTTTGATTCATTCATTTTAAGAGTCAATTCTGTAATGTTTCTTATTAGTAGATCCGTTTTAATCTCCATATTTCTCATAATATTCCTAAATTTCTTTTAACGTTTAGACTATTTACTTGTCTGATGTGCAAATAATTTTGAACTTGAGTATTTACAATTGTGTGAAAATGTGATATTGTAATCATAGTGTTATTAATATTCTGGTTAAAATTGCTTTAATAAATATTAGAATAGTATCGACTGTTGCTTCACAATATACGCGAACTAATTCCTAAATATGACAGTGTCCAACCACACAAAAAAGCTTCGTGAGAACAAAGTTTCGTACCTGTTTTACATGAAAAAATCTCACTAAAGGTGCATGCTACACAGTCAAGATGCTGAATGTAACAGATTGTTTTCTCTGCAAATTATTTTAGAATACTGTTTCTTGGTGTTTGCACATCATATAATTATGAGCACTTGACTAATTGCTCAGTAAACTAAGATAATAAACAAGAGCTGTTTGTAAAACAGGCATGCCTCTTTGGGTCCAAAACAACCTCTGTAGAAAATTGCAAGGATGAAAGTAAAATGAAACAATTTTTTTGTAAACTTTTGGTCAGAGTGACCAAATGACAAAACAATCAAAAGGGATCTGCTTGTAGTCATAACCCGCCTATCTACTAAATTTGACAAACCCATGCCAAAGGGTTCCGTGGACAATGTTTTACAACTATTGGTCAATTTGACATTTGACCCAAGGACTCCATTATTAAAAGGTATCCTTTACTAGTCATGACCAACCTAACTACCAAGTTTGACGAGCCTAGGCCCAAGGGCTACAAATTTATTGCCTGGACAAGCTTTTATTGAACTTAGAATTATTGGGCGTTTTCTTCAATCATATTTTATAGTCACAGGGCTTTCATTAACTTTTAAAAACTATAAGTTTGAACTTCCCGGCCTCAAATTTTGGAAGTTTTGCTCATAATATTTGGAAGGTATGACCGTATTGCACTACAGAAGTCCTGAGCATTCAGAAATGTGTATATTAAGTATAAATTCAAGGTTTTTTAAGGCCAGTTCTTTTTCAACATGTGCTTATATGCCAATTTATTCAGTGAAAGAGGTATACATTTAGGAAAATTTCTTAATTTGTCTTCTAACTTGTTCATCCTTACATGATGAAACTTCCTTGGCTGCAATTTTCTGGAAGTTCTGCAACTTGCATGGCTGCAATTTGGAAGTTCTGTGACAAAAACTGGGAGTAAATTACTCCCAAACTTCCTTTAATGGAAGCCTAGTAGTCAGTTTGACATTGACCTTTCACCCAAGGATCCAAAGCTTTAAGAACCTCGACCAAAGGGTTGTGGAGTTATTGCCTGATTATTGGGCATTCTTTGTTAATCTTTTGGTCAGTTTGACCCACAGACTCCAAAATAAATAGGGATCCTCGACTAATCATAACCAACCTAGCAACCAAGTTTCAAGAACCCTAGCCTAGGTGTTTTGTAGTTATCGCTCAGACAAGGTTTTGTCTACCGACATAACAGACGGACACACGGACCGACATTTGCAAAATAATATACCCCTGCTTTTCAAAGGGGAGCATAATTAATAATAACGACATCTTAATAGATATGTTTATGTTTATTGACAAAAGACAACTGTCATAGGAATGTTCATTTACTTAAAAGTGTGTGCAGAGTATTAACATGTAATAATTGTGCCGTGGCCCATATCGCTAAAGCTCCTTAGTTTAAAGTTGAGTTATATTCCTAAAACCTGCATTAAAATCCATAAGTTTATGTCTGTTTCATTAAACTTTGCTATGAAATTTATTTTTGTAAGGAACTAGGAAATTATATAGGAAAGTACCAATTTCAAATTAAACATACTGATTTTGAAACATACGTTTTAAATTTTAATAATTTCTGTTAAAATTGTTCTTAGGATCTGTATTGAAATGGATACTGAACGGTGGAAGAAACAATTCGTACATTAACAAACTTAAAGTTCTTTGTTTCCAATTTCTAACAAACTGTGCAGGTTAATAGATTTTGGCCAATTAATCCATGAGCATTTGAACAAAATTGATCATAAACGTAAATATTGAATAACTGTTCTTTTTTTTTTGGAAAAAAATTGCATAAATACCCTTCACAAAATGTCTATTCCCGAAGCCAATAAGCATAAACTTTATTTTTTATTAACATTAATATCTAGCAGTTAGTTTCACAATTCTATATGCCCGAGGTAACTAGGTAATGTTGATTTTAAAGAGACTTGTTCACACATGTTTGCATATTTTGAAGTAGGCCATTAAATGTCTTAACTTCACAGATTTAAGCATCGGAACTAAATAGTTCAAGTATAATAACAAGAAAAGGATTTGTTTAAAGAAAAGAAAAACCCGGGACCTCCGGATTAAAAGACTGTCGCCGTAACCACTTGGCCAGTCCAATTTCTATATTTATCCCTAAATTATTTACTTTATTTAAGTGTACCACGTGTTGTCAACAATTTTAACGAAAACAACACAAACACTCCAAATTATTCATCGTTTAGCATTACAAACGCTTTATAATTCTATTTAAAAGAACTCGTATAAGAAATAGATTGGATTACAACTAGAAAAAGTATATTTCGCACATATAATGCAGTAAATTTCATTCTACAATATTCTCTCGTATTACATGTGCACATCTATACATAATTGTCTTGCGTAGTATGTCTTCTTCATAAGCTCTAATAATTTCATCATATTAAGAACATGCTCTGACAATGGTAGTTCATCATTGTGCAAGTAATTTCTTTATTGAACCCTGTTGTAAGTTTATCATTATTACTGCTGCACAAGTTATTGACGGCTGGAAAAAATTGGTCATTGATATTAAGAAGGACCTATACAAGAGGGCTGGGCCTAATGGAACTCGGTCGCTCACCTGAGTTTAATAAATATTACTCGATAAACCTTTTAAAAATTTAAAAGCATGTTCATACATGTTTAAAGGAAAATGGTGGACCACTGAAAACCATGTTTTAGCAATACAAATTATTTGAAAGGAATTTTGTAGACAGTCACCCAACAAACTGTTTTGTGGAATAATTTTGAAATACAAGAAGCTTTTCAAGTTTTCAATATAGCCATTTAAGGAAAACGTTTACAGGCCTGGCCGCCATGTCAAAATAATTTGAAGGAATTTTGTAGAGGGTCATGCATGGAACATTAATTACCTTGAAATCCTGTCAGCACTTACAAAAAATATCGAGTTAATAGCTTACATGCTTTTGAAGATATGAAGCAAAAAAATGTGGACAGAAGGACGGGCAGACAGGGTAGATTACTATAGGGTACCAGCAAAAACTTGTGGGGACCCAATTGAAATGTGTTAAATGCTGTATGGAAGGCAAATCATGTCTTGAATAATGGATCCAGTCAGTTGAAGATGTCCATCTAAGGTGCAGAAGTCATTCAAGTTTGCACAGTACTTTTGAAGTAGAAGCATCCACTGCATACTCTGACACTGGTGTTACTGTAGCATAGTTGTTGTGCTGAAACAATCATCAAGAAGGAAAATAACAAACTAACTTGTATTAGGAATAATATTTGAGTTGAATCGTGATTTTTGTTGCCTCGCCACTGTAATGAACATCTTCAATGTTTGCCATTTACTAGGTAAGTATTTGAAAGAATTTTTTTAATGTAAACAGGGACTAAGCTAAATATACAGTTTAACAACCAATACAGTCCTTAGCATGGACCAGGCATAATTTTCTCATGCAGTAATAACATAAATATGCATACTCCAAAAGACAACCTTGAATCTATAAAAATTTCTCCACATGAATAATTTATCATAATCCGTTAGCCTGATGTACATTCTGTCAACAATCAATACATCTTTGTTGGAAAATATTTATCAACATTATGTCACTAAAGTGTCTGAATGTTTGTTGTCATCAAGACAAGCAAATTCATGTTCATTAAAATGATTTAACACTGCTTAATGGACCTTTAAATAATTAAGAAAATAACTACTGAATCATATGATCTATGTCAGTAAGATCTTGTTTACTTCCTATTTAAGAAGTTTCATGCAATGCTTTCAGACATGAAATTATTTTAGCAATAAACTCATTGTACACATGGTGGCCACTGAAATTCGGAAGAAAAACCCTGTCTTCATGATTTTCTTTGACCAGAATGTGATTTTTCCTTATATTTTTTGTCAAATTGCCATTTTAATTTGTGCGTATCTGTGACAGTGTTGAATTATGTCTTAGATTTTATATTTCACGTTTCATCTGTGTTTGGAATTTTTTCCTATGACTATGGTCAAATTTCCTGAATTTTCTGATTTTTCACAATTTACACTTTCCAGTGGCCATCATGGAATAACAGAACAAATCTATGAATGAAGCTAGTCAGGAAAAAGCTCTCTTGAATCAAGCCATGAACATCATATATAATGATTTTATAGCACATAATAATGTTAACAAATGTCTGCAAATAACTGGAGTTGTCTTAGGACAACATGCTTAACAATTCATTCCGCTTTGATTATATATACATTCTGTCAGTGACCTTACATAATGACCCCGAAGACCTTTGTGAAGTATCAATTGATTATCTGTAGTAGTAACAGAGATACATATTTGCACGCAAACCTTAACATGAATATTTCTAAGTACAAAAAGAGGCATAATTCTGCTAAAATGCTGGCCACAGTTATGGGCCTTGGCCAGTAACCTTATATTATTACCCTGAAGACACGTGTGAAGTTTCTGCTGAATATCTGTAGTAGTTACAATGATATTTACTTGCACGCAAATCTTAACCTCAATTTTCTCTTGCACACGAATCTTAACCTGACTTTTCTAAGTACAACAGGGGTATTATTCTGCTAAAATGCTGGTCACAGTTATGGGCCTTGGCCAGTGACCGTATATAATGACCCGGAACACGTGTGTGAAGTTCTAATTGAATATCTGTAGTAGATATGGAGTTGGTACATGCAAACTTAAACCTGAAGTTGTTGAAGTACATAAAGGGGCATAATTCTGCTAAACTGAGGTAACAGTTATAGACCTTGGTCTATGACCTAACAAAATGACCCTGAAGACATGTGTGAAGTTTCAATTAAATATCTGTAGTAGTTACAGATATATATATACTTGTTGCACCTTAACTAGAATATTACGCCGACACTGACGAACGGGTAAGAAGTATAGCTCGGACTATTCGATAAAGACTGAAATATAATTAACCTTGGAAATGTACTTCCTCCTTCTTTGACAACTTTTTGCTCTTCTTATCACTTCACCACATCCAGTATGCTCATAGTGTCACTGCAATAAACATATATATTTTAAACATCTGATAACTATAAAATCTTGCACATTCAGGTTTATTCTATTTGTACAACATTTATCTAACTGAAAGTCTACGTAATTTAAAAATGTGCATTTATTCTTTATTTACTCGACAAAGATGTGCCAGTATTACTAAGGGTTCACAAATTAAACTTTCAATTTGTTGTTTCAGCATTGTTTCTTACATGAGGCGTTTAAATTATATACATGTACATCTCTATATGAATGAAATCATAATAAATCAATTTAGATATTATAATAGTTTTTAACTTAAGATAATTTAATACTATAAAAATCAACAGCACATTCCTACAATAGCAAATGAGTAAACAAATGTAATGAAAATTATGGTAATATCTCATTTTCAGAGCATAAAAATCAAACCTGTAGTTGTGGTGTTCTCTTAGCAAGCATGTTTTATGATCTTCTGCTGACCAAGACTGTGATAATGTTGCTTTATCTGTTCTGTTTCTGTTGAAAGAAGCACAATGTTGATTTATATGAACAAATAATGTCTTTAAGATGAAATAAGTATCTCAGGTTGATACCTCATGATTTAAAAATACTTTAGTACCGCGTCAAATATATTTTTGTTTCAGGGTTACATGACCAAATAAACTAGGGTAGGTAAGTACGTAGGTTTTTTTTAAATTTAATCAACTTAAAGATTCTAAAACTGAATGAATATTCAAAACACTGTAGTAATATAGTTTAACAAGTAGATGCTATCAAAACAAAACACTAATTAAACCACAAAACAAAAACATTTAGTTATTAAAAAACAATAATAAAAAAATATCTGAAAAACTCAATAAGATGTTCTAGGGTCAGGGCATTTTTAGGGTCGGTTGGGTAACCTGAAACCAATTATTTTTACGCCTAACAAGAATACTCAAGTTCTACTGGTAAAAATAATTCAGTTGTGGTTGTTAACTGTGTTTTTTAGAGGATTTTGTGAAGGATCTCATTTGTCATAACCAAAAGTTAGCGTTTTTTTTCGAATTGTAAAAGGGGTAGTGCCAATACCAATGCCTCTGACACAACGCAGATTGTACAAAGTAAATCTCCAAATTTCAATATAAAATCCCTTTACAGAAGAGGAAAGTGTTGCCGTACTCAGATAAAATATATTCAAGGGGGCACTCACCTTTTAACCGAGTCTCATGCTCAAGCCACAAACTGGCATTCCTTTTCCTGTGACAGAATCACTGAAAAGTCGAATAATGATCAAATATAATTAAATCTTCAGTGCTTGTTATCATTATGACTTTAAAGTTTAAATTAAGGCAAACAATGTCCGGAAAACACTCGCGTCCGAAAAATACTCGTCGGTACTCCTCCTCATATTCGCATAAAACGTTGGAGTGGCATAAAAATATAAGCATGTGTAACGTACATATATTTAAATTAATATATTTCAAATAACAAAATAATAACTAAGTTATTTATAAGATATACTAACGTAAAAAGCTCGTGACTTGTTTATTCTACTTACTTCTTGTTGTTGTTGTAGTATATAAGCTGGATGAGACACTATTACTGATTGGTCAGTTCTAAGTATCGGAACCAATCAAATCATTTTCTCGGGTAACCCATGGCAACACGCTTTTTGTGCAGTATTTCATGTGTTATATTTTCCGTCGGAAGATTTGTAAAGTTCCGCGCTTTTTAGATTCCGCTTTTTGTGCAGTGTTCATTGCGCAATTTTTCCGTCGGAAGAATTGCAAAGTCCCGCGCTTTTTAGATTATGCTTTCTAGCCGTCGGAACAAATGTCCCGAAAAATGCTATTTAAGTTAGTATCTTTCTGTCCGTCGGAAAAAGTTACAAGTTCCGCGATTTTTAGATTCCGAATTCTTCCCGTGGGAACAAATGTCCCGAAAATTGTTAAGTTATTAGTATCTTTCTGTCCGTCGGAAAATGTTGATTCCCGAAATTCCGACGGCTACTATATGCTTATATTAGCGTTGTTTTTCGCGGAATATTAAAGTTCCGCAAAATGAAAATCTCCGATAGTCCGATAGTTACTACATATTTTAATGTAGTTTAGCGGGGGTCCCAACCGGCTTTCCATAGAAAAAGGCTTTGCTAGCAATGCATTTTAACTGTTCATTTGTATAATATAAAAAATCGGTCTCATTTGTTCTATTGCACGTTTCATAAACAATGTTATTGTTTTTACAGTCAACTACCTGAATTCAACATTAAATATTTTACAAGTATCTACAACATGTACGTATAGCTAAACACATTTTTATTTATTTATTTCTTTCTTTCTTTCTTTCTTTTTTTCTATATTTCTGTATTTCTTTAGTTAGTTAGCTAGTTAGTTAGTTAGTTAGTTATTTAGTTAGTTCATTCATTCATTCATTCATTCATTTATTCATTCATTCATTCATTCATTCATTCATTCATTCATTCATTCATTCATTCATTCATTCATTCATTTATTTATTCAATCTTTCATTCATTTATTCATTTTATTCATTTATTCATTCATTCATTCATGAATGTATTGTAGACATCCTCGAAAAAGATTCAATAATCTGTATATAGGTCATGTGGAGTAAACAATGATCGCTGTGATTATACAGGGCGTAAACTAGGATAATGCCTTTTACACGGAGCTCCAATTGCCATCTGATCCGTTTAAAACTTCACTGTTCATATTGATAACCTTAATAGTTCCACAAGTTTGAATTAAGTTCATATGAAGTGAAATTTTGGCTCGTGTCTATATCCCTAGATATACATTTATTTTAAATAAACCATTTGAACTTAAGCTGCATCAGTAAAAGAGAAACCCTTATTATCCTGAAGTGATCTATGTGGACAAGTGGAAAGTGCCAGTGCAACACAAAACAATACACATTACACGAACAATCGCATTACAAAACACAACTTAGACTAAAACTGAGGTGACCGCATTGGAAAGGTCAATACATAGCATTTAAATTGCCAAGTAAAGACAGTTACAAAATACAAGTACATGCCAAGACGCAGCGATATTACTTCCTGCTTTTAATTTGGAAAAGTAAATAAATAGCTTCAAAAACTCATTGATATGAACTGTTTAATATATGTTCTGTACTAAAAATAAAGATGCAAACATTACTCATGTATACTAAATAAAATAAGACACGCTTGTTTTTGCAATAACTGACCTCCAGACACCAGTAGAAATTATTGTAGTAGTGTATAAAACCCGAACTAATCGTCAACAGCAAGTCGTCGATGATCACCTTTATACATTGCCCACACGTCTATACAACTATGACCCGTACATTTTCCTACAATGTTTTAATGTAAATGCTGATCTTTTAATACGTTTTACATTATTGTAGGAGTGTATAAAATACTTTCACATCATGGATGACAATGTTAATTGACATGACCACGTCAATCCTTTTAAGTGTTTAGGTTCGGACGGTTTAAGACAATACAAATCCGTATGATCAATTATTTTAGCATCATCTGAGGAACGCGAACTAAACCCGTCGACGCCTTTGGTACTCTACCGAAGAACACAAAGTGAAACAACCTTGGAGCAAACTACATGTATCAGACACGAGACAGTGCCATTTTCTGAATCATCAGTTAGTAAGTCGCCGATGTTCACATTTATACGTTATTTACCACAAACCTATACAAGTACGACCCGTAAATTTGCGTTCAATATTGAAATGCGTAACTGATCTTTGTAAACGTTTAACATTATTGTAGTAGTGTATACAATACTGTCACATAATGGATGGCAATTCTAATTTAATACGATCGCGTCAATCCTTTTAAGTGTTCAAGCTCGACGGTTTAAGACAATATATATCCGTGAGATCAATGATTTTAGCATCTAACGACGAAAGCGAACTAAACACGACGACGCCATTGGTACTATCTGGAAGAGCACAAAGTGAAACAACCTTGGAGCTAACTACATGTATCAAACACCAGATATTGCCATTTTCTGAAACATCAACAGTTAGTCAGTCGCCGATGTTCACAATTATACATGCTATTTACCACAAACCTACACAAGTAGACATGGACATTATTGTAGCAGTGTATAAAATACGTTCACATCATGGATGACAATGTTGAATTAACATGACCACGTCAATCCTTTTAAGAGTTAAGCTCGACGGTTAAAGACAATACAAATCCGTATGATCAATTATTTTAGCATCATCTGAGGAAAGCAAACTAAACCCGACGACGCCTATGGTACTCTCCGGAAGAACACCAAGTAAAACAACCTTGGAGCAAACTACATGTATCAAACACGAGAGAGTGCTATTTTCTGAAACCTCCTCAGTTGGTTAGTAACCGATCGTCACCGTTATATATTTGTATGTACCACAAACCTATACAAGTAGGACATGAACATTTGCGTTCAATACTATAATGTGAATACAGATCTATTGTGTTATAAGTTGTTCGTTATTGTAGCAGTGTATTAAATACTTTCACATCATGGATGACAATGTTAAATTAGCATGACCACGTCAATCCTTTTAAGAGTTTAAGCTTGACGGTTTAAGACAATACAAATCCGTATGATCAATTATTTTAGCATCATCTGAGGAACGCGAACTAAACCCGACGACGCCTTTGGTACTCTCCGGAAGAACACAAAGTGAAACAACCTTGGAGCAAACTACATGTATCAGACACGAGATAGTGCCATTTTCTGAATCATCAGTTAGTAAGTCGCCGATGTTCACATTTTATACGTTATTTACCACAAACCTATACAAGTACGACCCGTAAATTTGCGTTCAATATTGAAATGCGTAACTGATCTTTGTAAACGTTTAACATTATTGTAGTAGTGTATACAATACTGTCACATAATGGATGGCAATTCTAATTTAATACGATCGCGTCAATCCTTTTAAGTGTTCAAGCTCGACGGTTTAAGACAATATATATCCGTGAGATCAATGATTTTAGCATCTCACGACGAAAGCGAACTAAACCCGACGACGCCATTGGTACTATCTGGAAGAGCACAAAGTGAAACAACCTTGGAGCTAACTAAATGTATCAAACACCAGATATTGCCATTTTCTGAAACATCAACAGTTAGTCAGTCGCCGATGTTCACAATTATACATGCTATTTACCACAAACCTACACAAGTAGACATGGACATTATTGTAGCAGTGTATAAAATACGTTCACATCATGGATGACAATGTTGAATTAACATGACCACGTCAATCCTTTTAAGAGTTAAGCTCGACGGTTAAAGACAATACAAATCCGTATGATCAATTATTTTAGCATCATCTGAGGAAAGCAAACGAAACCCGACGACGCCTATGGTGCTCTCCGGAAGAACACAAAGTGAAACAACCTTGGAGCAAACTACATGTATCAAACACGAGACAGAGCCATTTTCTGAAACATCAGTTAGTAAGTCGACGATGTTCACCTAATATATTTTATTTACCACAAACCTATACAAATAGGACATGCTAATTTGCGTTCAATGTAGAAATGTAAATTATGTTCTATTTTATAAGTTTTTCATTATTGTAGTCGTGTATAAAATACTTTCACATCATGGATGGCAATGTAAATTTGACATGATCGCGTCAATCCTTTTAGGTGTTTAAGCTGGACGATTTTAGACAATATATATATATAAATAAATAAATAATAAATAAATAAATAAATAAATAAATAAATAAATAAATAAATAAATAAATAAATAAATAAATAAATAAATAAATAAATAAATAAATAAATAAATATATATATATATATATATATATATATATATATATATATATATCCGTGAGATCAATGATTTTAGCATCTCATGACGAAAGCGAACAAACCCCGAACACGCAATTGGTACTCTCCGGAAGAAAAGAAAGTAAAACAACATTGGACCAAACTTTATGTACCAAACACGAGACAGTGCCATTTTCTGAAACATACACAATAAGTCGCCGATGTTCACATTTATACATGTTATTTACCACAAACCTATACAAGTAGGACGCGTAAATTTGGGTCTAATGTTGCAATGTGAATATTGGTCTTTTAAATAAGTTTTACATAAAATTATTTTACATAGTGGATGGCTATGTTTGATTTAACATGAGCAAGTCAATCCTTTCATCTGAGGAAAGCGAACTTAACCTGGCGACGCCTTCGTTACTCTCAAGAATAACGGTCGGAATGGTGCAGTGGATATGGTGTCCGCCTTGCGACCGAGAGGTCCCAGGTTCGATCCCCACTCAGGCAGCGTTCTCAAGATCTTTCCAAAGACATCAAGTACTGGTTCTTCCCAGGAAACGGACTCGACAGTGTTTCTATAAGCCGAAGGATTTCGATGAAATCGAATTTAAATAAATATGTTAAACAAAAACAGAAACAATTTCAAACAACATAAGATCAAATTACATGTATCAAACACGAGACTTTCCTATTTTTTCCTGAACCATCATCCGTTAGTAAGTCTTCGATATACACCTTTATATATGTACCACACACATATACAACTAAATCCGTAAATTTGCGTTCAGTGTTAAAATAAGAATATTGAAAGTATCTCTTTTGCTATATGTTTAAGTTTGATATTAATGTAAACTATTTGTATGTATTGTTCTGATAGAAAACCGCCAATATGAGAATTTGTTATTTGATAAATTGAGCAGCATCCAAGGAAAGCCAAGTCAAACAGACAACGCCGTTGCAACTCTCAGGAAGACAACAGGTCAAAACACACGCTTTAGAAATTGAGACTGCGCCAAGTTCGCGAGTGGTCCGTAAGTTGCCAGTGTTCATATTTATATTATTTATTCACAAACCACCACATATAACTATTAATACATGATTAATGTATTTTTATGTTGAAATATAAAAAAGTTACTTTTTGAAATATTAACATTATTGAAGAAGTGAATATCATCATTTCACATTATAAACGGTAATTCTACTATGAAATAAAATATGAAAAAAAAAGTCTATATAAACGTGTGAAATTAAGTATTAACAATATCCATAAAACCAATATTGGGTTTTAATAATAGGGATACGTTTTCTGAATTATTTCAAAAGCAAAAGTAATGGAAATATATGTTGGCAGAATCGCTATTCATTAACATGTTGTAGTGTATAGTCAATATTGAAAGGGGCAAATCGACGGATAGTACGGAATAATATTTAAAAAAAATATATATATGATGAAGTATTCATTATATGATTACTTCACACATATGTCTCGTTTATATGAACAAACAGCAACATATGTGTTTAATAATGATAAAAAAGTTTTCACCGTGACATTTTTCGCGGGCGCGTGAAATATTAGTAGTAGAAGTAGTAACATTGCTATGAATAAAATGTACATAAAGTACCATACGCCTATGCACCCTATTGATAAATATAGTCTAACAAATGAACATGTCCGTTAAAGTAAGCGGTAGTGTTGGTGTAAGTTCGATTCCTGCTGGAATCGTGTATAACACAAGTAATTGTTCACGTTTTAATATGTTTTTCATAAAGATAATATTATTTTTGTATTGCTAGAAAAATATATTCGTTGAGATTGAACATAAGTGATATATTGATACGTGTCTATATTTATGGGAAATGTTGATATATGCCCTTTTGAAAACTAGTAACATTTACTTTAATATGAATATCTAAGGGCAAGATCAATACACAGAGAGTAATGCTGTTGTAGGTCGTGTTCCATTGGTGTTTAGAAACATCTATAACAGTATGTTTATTTTCCTCTTTTATTAGTTTTGTTGAAAGCATATTATTTACAATATAATAATATGGTATTTCAGTGTACGATTTGTATATGTAGTAATTTATAATAATGAAATGTCCGTACATATATTTCTATAAGGTTTTATTAATAACACATATTTATTATAATCATGGTCAATTATCGTTAAATGATACATTCATTTGCACATTTAGAAAACAATGACAATATTTCAGGAATGTGCGGGTGTTCCAGAAGTGCTAAATTTCGTAGACAACTCAAGAAATTAAAAGGTATGTACTTAAATGTCGTAATTATATTAAGTGCAGGGATGCAAAGGGTACCCGAAAATACCCGCATTCGCGGTTCAATTCAAACTAACTCCAGTTCGGTTCCTTATTGAACAATTCTGATCGGCTCGGATATTAAAATAATACTGTTATATCATTTTTAATCATACAGTCTTACCGCGATACTACGAATAGTCACGGGTGACACTGTTTTGTTTGTAGTATCGCGTGTTTCGTAGTATCGCATCTTTCGAAAATTACGGTAGTAACGTAATATTCTTATATTTAGCTTTAATTGCGTCGTGCCGTAGGAGATAAGCACTTTTATTAAAGTAATTGCACTGGACAATACGCTTGTGTATGTGTTTCGTAATACATAAAAATATATAATCCACACAGTAATTATTTCGCAATGACATATTATCGGCAAATACGAAAGTAATTTATTTAAACGCAAATCTCATCATTTAAAGTGGCTTTAAATGGAAACTTAACTTGTTGACGATGATATTTGTCTATGGTGCCAACAAACTGGGTTGTTGTCTGACTGGGCAGAGGTGTGAAATCTTCCCCAAGAAGGTGTAAACAGTTTTAGTGACAATATGGTTTGTAGCATCGCGTTTATTTGAATACAAACATAATGCTGGAACTGGAAAGCTTTTTCGTTGTAACGCATCTTTCGTAGTATCGCATCTTTTTTATGTTAATCAGTGTCCAAAATTTTTTAGTTCATTAATCAGCAACAAGTTCTGACTAAATAACCGATTAATCAGGATTCATATAAGTAAAGGAAATACACCCTAGACTGCAACGTTTCAATGATTTACATTGTTTTATATAGTTGCACAGTAAATATGTGTCTATTTGATATGCCAATTAGGAAGGAAATAGGCATAAAACATGTTGTTTTTTCAAATACAGTTTGTGAACCGCATATACTACTACTGCGCTGGACTATTGACACTATAAATATCAGATATATTAATTATTGAAAAGTTAAGCAACCGCAAAACACTATAAATCGTAGCCTTGTGTTGGGTACAGAAATGCAGCCTTATTCAAAGTATCCCGTCATTTCATAGTCTTGCGATTCGCAGTATCGCGTTGTCACATGTTTATTATATAATATTAGAAAACACGTATTATACCAATGAGTTTCAAACCGTCCAGTTGAGGAAATATGGCAGGGTGAATTAGCTTGAAAAGAAACTGAAAATAAACTCAGAGCACCGTTATTTAAATATAAAGTGTATCGTTACAGAGAAGAAGTGATCAATTTTACAGCGAATGAAACTGTTGGCTATTCATCCTCATTATATACACAGAGGATGAGGTCAATCGTAGAACCCCTGTACTTAACCGTATTATTTCGCCACGAGAGGCTAAACGTTCTTACGCATGAAATAGTCCCGCGTATGAAAGTTGTTTCAAGAAATGACTTTGATGATACCATAAATCAGTCCAATATTAACTTAATGTTGATAGTATAATATATTTCTGTTAAATACAATACCAGTAGTCAGTGTTTAACGTTGTATGGCGTGTTTATTAAGAAAAGCTTTTTTCACTTTCGTTTTTGGTGAAAATTCAAGGTTAAATACCAGTAATTCCAATTCCCATATGGTCCCATTATAAAACTGGGAATTTTCAGATTTCAGATTGTGCAAGCTTGGTAACAGTTTAAAGAAGAATCTGTCATCTTTCAAAAATTGCAATTAAAAGAATGGCATGTTATTTGTAAGAAAACGCATCTCACCTGAATGCAGACACCGGTAGAAAAGGGGGTTTCGGCAATCATATTTCGACAAAAATCCCATGCCACAGTAAACACACCCCAAAGCTCATCTTTAAAGTTATCCTCCAAAGAAATGCACACAAATGTTCCAAACGCACATAAGATATTAGAAATAACCACAAAATGCATGTCTGACATTTCTTAATGCTTTGTGTACCAAAAGAATATAGGCACTCTAGTAACAGCAATATTTCGAAAGTACCACGGAGGGAAACACACTGATTTACTGGAATCTAACCTCAATGCGATGTTAAATCAACCATTGCGAGCTATGTTGGAAACATACGATATTATTACACCTCACGTGACCACTCTGTGTATTTTTTGTCCATAGACCAGTTATATCCCAGGGTAATATTTTTTCATGTCACCCTCCCCCGGACCTAAAAAAAGAACACCGATTTGTTTTTCAAAACAAAACAAAATTGAACGACTATGCAACTTTTACCTCCAAAGTGCTGACGTCGATGCACGGTTTTTATACAATTAATATCCAGCTACAAGCATTTGCAATTCATTTTTGTATCCACAAAGCTTAGCATTTTTTTATTTTAATGTTTCACGTATCGGATTATCAACATTGGATGGTTTCTTTAATTCTGTGTTTAAAAACGACACAACACAACCCTATGTTATAATATCAGTCGGATAAAAACTGGTTTGTGTCGTCATTGCACAATTTGTTTACAGATTATGATACACATTTATTAGTATCCGTTATGTGATCTGAAAATCCATTAAACAATTTCCATCAACTGTATATTATTCCTCTTTGAATCACACGATAACGTTCGCCCGTATTTCGCAATGTTTATAGCCGATTTAATCTAACTCGCTGAGGAAACTACTTATCGTCACGCCATCTTTAAAACTGACACGTCTAAATATAGCTACATACACACTCAATTTTCAGCATTGGAAAGTACGGAAGGCTGATTCAGCAATGTTTTACCTAGATAACTATTGTATTGTGAAATGGTAATATCAAGCCTCGGCTTACGTAGCATTTATTACCAGAGTCTACATTAAAGTAATGCTGAAACAAATCACGAAGCTTATCATTGCAAGGTGGTATAATAATTGTTCGGTGTACAATAAAATAAATAACACATGGCTGAGAGGGTGACATAAATAATATCAACCCTTGAAAAGTCGCCTCGGTTGATATAATATTTCGCGGGTTGATATTATTGTATATGACCCTTTCAGCCATGTGTTATTTATATAATGTCCGAGTAATATAAAAGAGAACGAATATGCAACTTTTAGTTTTACCTCAATGTTGTCACCAATTTGCTGCCTCGAGAACGTCTATTTAAATCCAGAAATAATCATTTCAAGTCCTGATGATATTGAAATACATATATCCACGATACAAATATCCATGAAGCTGTATTTTTCTCCTTGTAAACGTTCTAACTAGAAACGCGACTTGTTTTATACGGAATCCGGTTAGCGTTATATGAAATAGCGTGCCTCTTACGGCAAGGGCGAGACACGAGAATTGCGCGAAACACGAAGCGAGACACGATATTCCCGCGAGACACGAAGCGAGGCACGATATTGTAATACGAGATATCGTACTGTCGCAGTGTCCCATACCACGATATCTCGCGGCAAAATATCGTGTCTCGCTTCCTGTTTCCCGCAATTCTCTTGTCTCGCTTCGTGTCTCGCGGTAAAATATCGTGCCTCGCCTCGCTTCGTGTCTCGCGCAAGCGATACACGATATTCAGGTGAGACACGAAGCGAGGCACGATATTATATCGTTCAAATAGCTCCCGAATCTCGAGTATCGCAGTAGATTTTCAAACCACGATACTCGAAACACGAAGCGAGACACGAGAATCTGGCGACACACGAAGCGAGGCACGATATTGTATCCTTCAAATGTTGCACGAATATTTCGTCTCGTCTGAAGATCCTGTCTCGCTTCGCATCTCCTGTCTCGACCTTTGATCTCGAGGCAAAAGAATTGCACGCGACACTAAGCGAGGCACGATATTTTACCGCGAGACACGAAACGATACAATATTGTGCCTCGCTTTGTGTCTCGCGCAATTCTCGCGTCTCGCTTCGTGTTTCGTGTATCGTGGTTTGAAGTCTACCGCGTGCCACGAGAATCGGGCGATATTTGAACGATATAATATCGTGCCTCGCTTCGTGTCTCGCTTGAATATCGTGTATCGCTTCGTGTCTCGCTTTGCATCTCGTGTATCGACCTTTGAACGCGAGGCACGAGAATTGCGCGAGACACGAAGCAAGGCACGATATTTTAACGCGAGACATGAAGCGAGACACGAGAATTGCGCTAAACACCAAGCGAAACACGATATTTTACCGGGAGATTTCGTGGTATGGGATACTGCGACAGTGCGAGATGTCGTTTTGCAATATCGTGCCTCGCTTCATGTCTCGCGGGAATATCGTGTCTCGCTTCGTGTTTCGCGCAATTCTCGTGCCTCGCATTCAAGGGTCGAGACACGATATTTCATATGGCACTAACCGGTTCTGTAGTTTTAGAACTCGCCATGACTAGTCAGAACAGAACGTATGCGTAAAGGTCGATTGTCTCCAATCATGTATCCGATTATGAATATTACCTTCCAAGATAGTTTCATTATTCAATAAAGCTTGGTGTATGTAACTGTTTTTACTCGTACACAGCTGCATACTCACAATGGACTCGCCCATCGACTGTTCCAATATGGTATGTCAGCTGTGTACTCGTCCAAATATATCACCGTATTTAGAGAACTCTGTTCAATAAGCATTGAACTCTGTTCAATAACCTAGTACTCTTAAACGAGTTCAGGAAATGTGCTAGTCAGGTGTTGTTGTTTTTTTAATCAAAGGATAATGAGTTGAAACGTGGCAATCCTTTTATGTTCAATGTCAGTTCGATTATGTATGTTATGTAGTTGTGGTGTCTTACGATTGTGTTGTTTTTAATATCGCCTAGGGTGAAAGGGTGCTTACAGATACTGCAATAAGTGGCGTTATTAATGAGGTCCTCATGTTCCTCATGTATATCCATCGGTTCTACGTGAGACAAGATATATTTGATCTCCTCTTGTTCTTTTTTACAAACAATCAAAGAGTTTCATACCAGCGTCCTCGCCTCTGTATACAGCAGTAGGTGTCGTGTAACGGTCCTCTTCGCACACGACCTTGTACCCGTTTGATTCTATAATGAAGTATGAGTGATATTTTGTAACTATTTTCTAATCATAATTCTATCAATTTAGCTCTTCCCTAAATATAATATCTAAGATCATAAACCAAAGTTGGGATGCGCGATTCTAAAATGCTTTTTTCAGACATATGTTTAGAAAGTGTGCTTCCGATTTGGTAAAGAAATGTATAAATTTTCAAATAGTTTCGAAATTCAACACTAGGTTTTGGCCACTTTGACTAAATTTGGTAAAAGCACAGGTACATGTACTGTAAGCCTACTACCAAGATTTTTTCATTTGTTATTTTGTAAACATTCAACACTATTAGTTCAACAACAAGTATGCATGTAATACAAAATGCAATTGAACTTTAAATTCATGTTTTATTAACGCACTCATCCTATTAAAATTTAACTTTCTTTGGTTAAATAAAATACAATTAAAAAAAAAATAAAAAATAAAAAAAAAGATATAAAATTTGGAATACTATAGTTACAATATATAAATTAATAACAATAGCATGTGTATTTGTAAGATAATGCATCAATATTATTGTCTTTAATCATTGATATTTCAATTAGTACTTGAATACTTATAATGTTAATAAGTCTAGAACGAGTTGAGCTCTTTTAGTGAAACATAAATAAGTTGCATATTGTAAACTCATACCTTATAGCAATACATGTACATTACACAGAATGGCATGTGAAATTGGTGGTTTGAAGGTCAAGGCCACCATTACCAACATTGAAACAAACTGTCAGTTCAATAACGCTGGAAAATTTGAGTTACTGTCATATGCAAATAACTAATAACGAGTTGAGACTGTGTATAGCAAATTGATGTTGGGTCAAGGTCACCATTACTTAAACTAACATTTGTCTCCACCTCAATTACTTGGAAACGAGTTCAGTTTTTTAATAAAACATCGTACATGGATGTATTATACTGAAATGCTGCTAAGGATTGCGTGCTGGTTTTGTAAGAAATATCAAGAAAAACACAGGTGTCTAAATTAACTTTGTCAAAGTGGCACCTACTATTCAATCACTATTTAAACGTCGTTGTAGAAAAATGCCAATAACTCTGATAGCACATGAACGGTCGAGCCTACTGTCTTTCTACCGCTCTTTGTTATTATAATATTCACACGCATGTTTTAGACAAATAATTAAACGATTGCAATTTCACAGCAACCATGTAATTAATCAACATATTTGTTGTTAACATTTAAGACGTATTATTTCAGAATCACCAGTCAATGACATCGTTGCTTATATTCTGATTAAGCACATCAGAAAACACAATTACATGTATGATCAATTTAAAAGGTTTGACTTTTAATTCAGACTTGTCCACGGCCATGCTGAAATATAAAGCTATTGTATTATATGAGTGGAAGTTAAACACACAAGTTTACTGTGTTGCAAAATGTGCAATAGATCGTGAAGTAGCAAGTCAATAAACTCGATATACAGTTATGTGTAAGACTCGAGGTTCTGGTTTCTAAACCTAGATAACACATTTATATGTTTTTAACACAAAATGTGTATTCTCTGTTTATATACTACTGTACCTAATTTACTGAAGGAGACAGTATATCTTAAGTATGTATAGTTTTCTTCGTTAAACACTCTCCCTATTTAAAACAAGACAAGATTGCTGGAGAGCGATTCAGGTAATTTATTGTTTGATTTATATTGTTATAGGTACATTTAATGAAGAATTCAATTTTATTTTGGTTGCGTTCATGCGATTATTAACGCAATGGTCAAACTGGCAAATCCATGATGCACGCTAGACGATCTACATGCATCTAGCAAATATACACATCAATGTGAAATCAAATCCATTTTAAAGCTACGTTCGTGAACCAATGTTACTTCATGAAGATTTTCTGTGGTCGCTTCTAAGAAAAGGATATGTAATGTTTACTTAAAATACCATAACATGTACGTATTATATGCTAATGATATGAAAGCGGTTTGTTTAATAATAACACTTGTAGACCTTGCATGATAGAATCTTATCCAGCAAAAGTGAAAAAAAATGTCAGATTGATTTTTGTAGAAGTAGAACTGGAACGAATGTTCAAAGGCCTATGTATTAATTATAAAAAATATTTAATCAAACGTTAATAATTAATGCAAAAAAGCGTACCATTTTACAGAATAAGACATCTAAGTTCATGTCGAAATATAATTTGCATAAAAATAGGACACATAGATAGTACAATGCCGGTGATAAGGCATTGCGTTCATACGATGATGAATGCATACCCCTTCCCTATTAAAATGCCTATGGAATGTAAATATTTGAGTTGTAACATGCACAGAGAAACAGTCTATATAAGCATATACATATGAAAATGATTTTAACATTATAATAATGCATGTATTTCTGTTTAATATGTTGTCAAATGCTGTGCCGTTAAACATTTGATTAAGAATCTTCTTCATGTGCGTGCGGTCTGTCGGCGCTCTGTGTGCAACGTGAATTGTGCACACAATACTTTAATCATGTAATAATTAAAGTCTTTGAGTTATAGTTTGTGCTAACATTTTTAATAGTCTTTTTTTTCGTTTCGCGATAGCTTTCACCTTACTATTTAACAATATTAGTATCTATTAGAATGAAACTGTTATTTGTTATGTATTTGTTTTCCATGTATAAATATTCTTCTGGTACTGCTTAGTATTACGTGATGAGGCAATAGTCTTATTAATCGTTCTTGCAACTTATCCGTTGTAATCCATCTTTATTGTGATAACGCCAGGTTGTAGAGAGATTTTTAGACGATCGGCGAAGCCGCGCCGTCTTTTAATACCACAAATATCGAGCGTGTAACGTTTTTGACATGGAACCGCAGAACGCATTTGTTCAATACGCTGCAGCGGTGACGGGTTACATTTCGCAAAATAGTGCGTTTCCATTTATTTAATTGTAAAAAATATACCAATTGTCAGTGCAAATTCGAATATTTCAAATGAACAGTTGAAATACGGTACAAATATATGACTTATCAGTCGTGTTGGATACAATTTTGGTATAGTTAAGGTATCTGCACATCTGTTTTATTTGTGCAAACTGATACAACACATGGAACAAATTTCGTCACCCTTGAAAATCGTGGTATTAAACTGCCAAACATTCCAAACAATGGTAAAAGTAATATATGACATCAAATGTGCTCATGAATGTATGGACTAATTTGTTACAAATCATCACATGCTCATGTTGTTGCGATATACACAAATGCGATTGTTTCTACTACAAAAATTTCTGTGACTTCTTATGTCGCTCCAAAATTTTGTTTGGCAAATTATTTAACAATTTACTTTAAAAAAACAAAACATTTTTGTTGTTTATGTGTATGTCTAAGACTTTACTTCAAAGAGTTTAATATATAAGCCTCTGAAGATTCTGGAATATTGATTTAAATATACACGGTAATAGATTGTTTGCGCCATACCTAATTTGCACACGTAACATTTTATTTATTATCCATTGCTATAACATTTTGATTGTTAATGTAATCTTTCAGAAGATGTTCTAAAAGGTGAAAAAGAAACGACTGGATATTATAAAAAGGCTGATGCATCAACATCTCAGATGATAAAGTATCTCAGATGGACGTGGATACCTTAAGAAGGTTGTTTGACGCCATATTATATATGTTGGTGCTTGAATAATTACGATAATCATTTTCTGTATCACTCTTCATTTAAACACTAATAAACATATATATAAATATATCAATTACGCTGTATATTCATGCTGATGTTTAGCAAAAGCAAATCTGGTGGTTTTGTCTGTTGTTTTTCTTTTACCGATTAAACACAATAAATAATACCGCTTGTTCTGAACTTACTTGATTTTCTTTTCAGAATTAGAAACACCCGGGGAGGCAGCCGCCTAGCTTGTAACCAAGCATTTGCCAGAAAACAGCTTTGTCTGCATTTATATTGTATGAGGTAACGGATGAGTCGAGGTCAACAAGTTTAATTACGCACTATTTCATCATGAGTAAAACAGTTATTCCCTAATCAAAATTGTTTCAACAAACAAAGGCAGAAACCACAAAATAAAATATGTATACGAATTACGACAAAATAACTACCTTTCGTCTACATTTAAAGAACTTGAACACATTTTATAGAATAGGTCTTAATAAACAAATCTAAACATACACTTTATCCAAGATTAATACAAGCTATATTTCTCAAACAAAAGACATTCCATTAATAAATGTACAAAAAAAAACAAAAAAAACTCGATAACGCAAAGCAATATAAACGTAAAAACGATTGTTTGGGCGGGTCACCGACCTAACTTTGCTGACAATAAACCTCGAATGACAAACCTGGCCCTCTAACGTTTATATATCCATACAAAACCATGCAATACACGCGGTATTTCCTCACTTTAAACGAAACGCATAACGAATACGATACCTACTACAATAAATAGAAACAATTTAGAAACGTGAATAATTTTATTTAACATGACAAAGCATTTTAAAGGACTATGTCACCGAAAACATGGGGTCCTATTTCACTATATAACTGCGCTATACTAGAATACACTGAGTTATTTAATAAAAACACAATAGAAAAACCGTCAGAGAAACTAAAACCCAACGCGGGATTCAAACTCACGACTTAGAAACCACAGTAGAAATGTAGAAATGACAGAAGTCAGCGGGCTTAACACATGCGCTATCATGCCTCGTAAAGAGTCTTGTGTAAGCTTTGGCTGTACAAACTACTCGCAATGTTTGCGTCACAATGTAAACAGAAAAAGGACCAAACAAACACGACCCATATTATAAATTGATATTTTATCTCAGAATGCGCACATTCTTTCCCCACTATATATACCCTCTTTAAACCGCTATTATACGCCGAAAAAAAAAAAAATCAGATTTACTGAAGGATACATCCGCCTTAAGGCCCCTTAAAGTGTCTCTTTAATGTGACACTAAGAAACGCGTATGATAATATCATGCGCAGGGTTTTTGTGTTTTACTATTTAAAACGTTCGTTCAGCTATGTACACCGAATGTTCTGTTTATTTATATTATCATTCGATTACATTTTGCTTTACGTCCATATTGAATAGTTATGTATAGTGCGAAATTATTAACCTGACACTCGTGAATATTCCGTATGCAATCGGGATTTATATATATATGCCATGATAAATATCGAAAGAATCATAGGCACAATGTTAGTGGATATCGTATTGGTTTGGATATCGTAAGAATCGAATGGTGTAGTGGAACAAATACCGCGCTTGTTTCTTAATTTTGAGTTCCGGTTTCGGCATCGGCATTTATAAATCTCTTATTTTACACGATTTGTTTGCGGAATTTACCGACATTTTTCACGATTTATCTATTGAGTGTGGTGTAATTGAAACATTGGTAAATGCACTATAAAAGTATTTCAAAAATAAGAGTTACACAATAAAATATTCAACATTTTTAATTAATATCTCATGATCTGCATATTTAAAGAATACATTTTAACATTATTAAAAATGTCGCTGTCAGACGGTTCGATGGCGTGCGGCTCTAGCACTTAAACAACACGACCATTAAATACCATACTCGCTACCCCGTATTAAAATCTATATCAACATAAATTCCAATAACAGAAACTCGTCCAAAACAACGCAAACAACCGAACACACGGTTTGTCACTAAGATTAATGAGTGTAAGGTTGATAAATTCGCACAATACTCGTCGTGATAGCCTTACATATGTGCTGTGTGTGTATACATATTGCGACTTATCCAGGTAGATAATCAGATTTCATTTTGTGTGTGCGTCTTTGATGATTGTCTGTGTACATTACCATTTGATTTACATTTGTATTTAATGCCTGTCTGATCTTTATTTAAAGGTAATTTATGCGGTTATTGATAGATTTCGTTATTCTAGACGCGTAACCTGAACCGTATACTGCGAAGGCAAGCCAAGTAGATAGCACTTGTAGGAAACGTTATTGTGAACGTATACACAAGTATACACTGTTAGTATGTGTGACATGTTCTGGAAATCACTACAACAAATGTCATGCCCTTTATGATATATTCGTTATTTATAAATACTCCCGTTAAACTAAATAGCTTGCTTAGTACATAGATAGCTGGTGATGTAAGCCTGGCATATGCACATGCAATTATTGCATGTCTGATTTGCATGGAGTGTGATTACCAAGCGGGTCTTTTTAAAATAAACGTGTGTTTGGTAAATTATCATGTATTCACATTTTCGATTATGATGTGTATATATGTTTTTATACTGTGCTTTATTGTTTCTTTGCGTTTTATACTCTGGCATGATTGGCTGTCATGGCAACTTTGCATTTCTTTTGATTGTAAACTGTATTTTAATTAGATTTTGATTTTGATATGTCGCTTATGATTGTTGTTAGTTTTATGTATCATTTAGTTTTTAAATAAAAGTAGTGTAAGTCATTGCAAGATACGTTTGTTAAATTGAAAATTAAAAGTTTTACTTTTCCCGAACTTGTAATGCGTATGTATTAGTGTGTATCCTTACGCTTGATAATTTTCGTACCGTGAAGGTTCGGTACTTTTAAGATTCTCGAATGTTGCCAGTAAGTTCTGCCTCGACGATTTTCTTACGTTTGTGGATCTTAAATTACAGTAACGATCCAGCTCCGTGTCTATATTATTGTTCGCCAACTTTTGAGACGAATTCATTGAAACTCTATAGAACGTGTTTATGTTACCTCGCACGTAATAATTGCAATATCAGTATGTTTGCTACATGTATGAGCTTTCTCTTGTATGTGGTCATTCACGTAGACCTATATCTTTTCGTGTTGTATGCGTGTGGTTATTTTCATATACAGTATCACTAGTTTGCGGGATTTTTATCTGCTAAAATCGTTTTGCTTATGAAACACATCAGTGTGTTTCACTTTTCTTCTTCGTCACTCTAAAACGAAACTTGTCTGGATATAATCGTTTAACGTAGTGTATTGTCTTTTCTCGATTGTTTTACTGACAATCTTACCTAAACCTCTTTTATCACTTTATCATTGTATATATGTTTATCAAACTTTAAACCAGTTTGTGTATTGCATACGTTATTCCTCTCTGAAACACGATGTTGTTAAGTCATTAGTCCTTACTGTGTTTACGTTTATGTTTTTGTATTACGATAAATATATGGAATGGATAAACTATTCCAATATTCGATTGAAAATCGCACTTCGGATAGCTATATAATCATATTTGCAAATATTAAAAAAGACTCCTTAATATAAGATAAAAAGTATCTGGATTTGCATTTCGTAACATGCATTGTGCATTTAGACGTTAGATGTATACCACTGTGTTAGAATTACTACGTGTCAGATAATGTTAATTGCTAATTTAACACCAGATTTGATGTATACAACGTTTAAGGTTAATATAACTAAAAAGCATTACATTAATTTACCGAAACGTGTAAATTTATTAGTACGTTGTTTATTAGGAATACATATAATGATGGTTTTTGTTGTTGTTAGAACTACGTGTTAGATAATGTTAATTGCTAATGTAACACCCGATTCAGTGTATAAATTATTCAAAAGAAATCAAATCAATGTTTTCCGACGTTTTAAGTCAATATAACTGAGCAGCATTACATTAATTTACCGAAACATGTAACATTTATTAGGAATACATACAATATTGTTGTTTTTATTGCTATTGTATTCTTGCTTTTAACAATACTCATCAAGAGACATTTGGTTGGTTAAGCTTTATGTCATGTTGGTTATGCATGAGTATGCTCAATGTGTTAGCGAAGATACAGCGATACTATATGGGGAATTAGTTACATCCGTCGTGTCTTTAATATCACCCTTTTATGAAAAGCGAATGAATATTTGAATATCGAGTTTGGTATTCGATGACAGCGGTAATTAATACTGATTTTCTAAAATAATGTGTGTGTTGCATTTGCATGCATCAGGAGGGTAGTAATGTTTGAAAATGTTGTATGTAAATTATGGGACAAACTTCTTTTCAACTCACTTGAGCAATGCTCAGAGTAAACTTTCTGGTCTGTCATGTGTGTGTTGCGAAGTTTATGAGGTCCTTTCGCGCCTGAGGCTGCATTATGTGAGGACCCGGAGTGTGTCCCAGCACTCATACCGAATTAACTTAATAGAGACTTACGAAAGTTGGGACGAATTTTGAATCATAGCTGCAATTTCCAGCTATTTATTTTTAACTGAGGTATATAATGTTGATGTGGTCTTGTACTGTGGTGGGAACCGGAGTACCCGGAGGAAACCCCACCTGTCCGGTATGGTGACCACTAACCTAACTCACTTGCGCAGGGAGTGGGAAGCGAACCCGGATCGCCTAGGTAAGAAGCGCGTGTACCAACCACTGCGCTAACCGGACAGCCTTCTGGTCTGTCATAGACCGTCGTTCCGATTCATAGTCCGTCGTTCCCTGTCGTGGTCCGTCGTTCCTGTTCGTAGTCCGTCGTTGCCGTTCGTAGTCCGTCGTCACCATGTTTTCTCTAATCAACTTTTTCCTTGAAATCGCTCGGTGTATTTTAGAAATACATATGTGGGTTGCATTTATGAACTATTTCATCTCGTGTTGTCATGGCGACCAAAAAAACACACAATAATGTATCAATATGTTCTCAAAATTAACATTGGCTACAAAATAATTATCCAGAAATGTTCATTGGGTAACCAGTTATAATATCCCTTAATTTGTTTCGCTAAAAAGATGGGCGTGACATTGTGCTTATATGTATATATTTTAAACTGTGAACATCTTCTTATCTGAACATTATAAATTGACCAATGATAAATGTATACCAACTTCCTTCAAGTTATTTATATTCGTTAGAGTGTGTTTATCATATTTATCATATCTATACATACTCTTTAGCTGTTCTTACTGGAACTGAAACATGTGTGAAGAATCGAATTTATTTTGAAACATTATGTTGTTGCTTTTTAAATTTGCATGACATATAATTACTATGAATTAATGCATTTAGAATTATATTCCAACTTCTGTGCGGACAACATGAAGCAGTGCCTGGTTTTGTAAAAAATCCAAATTTTCAAATTATTTTATTTTTATTTTATTTTTTCATAAAGTTTGACAGAAAGTCTTTATGAATTGCAATCATTGTATGAAACAAAAAAAAACAACATAAAAAAGAGTTGTAAACATTGTTCCGTGACATATCTTAAGATTTTGGCAAACTGCAAATTAGACGTTAAACTATCAATAAATTTCTTTTAAGACAGCTGTATGTTTTTAGATCCGTTATTAATTAATTCTGAGAACCGCAGTAGTATCACATGACTATGCTCTACCATATAACTTCGAAGTATCGCTATCAATGACTCTATATCCCGTAAAAACACAATACTCACAAAGAAGAAAAAAGTGTTTAATACATATAGCTGCACATGTAACTATTGTAGTTTGTTATAATATTATCATATTAGTGTTGAATGCGCGCTGGAATGGTATTTTTAATACACCATCAGAAAGAAAGGAAGAAAAAAATCTAACGTCAATTAAAAACTCTGTATTGAGATATTTGGCCTTTGTGTTTTGCAAACTCATAAAATGCTCAATTGTCTTTAATAACGCATTTTGATAAAAAGGGATTTCTATTGTGTTCATAGTTTCTCATATAATTAAAACAATATTATATAAATCACATGTGAGTGGTATGTATTTGAAATCATGTTATTATTGGCTATATGCATATTTGGCTTATTTAAAATACTCTGACGTGGTTTTGTTATTAATTTAGTTAATGCACACGGTAACCATTTACGGTTTAGCTCACATAAGAACGGAGTGCGCAAGGATGAGCTACTATGGTCACTTACCGTCCGTCGGTCGTTGTTCTATGTCCGTTGTCCGTCGTCAATAATTTAGTAGTTACATTTCTTTGTCTGAATTAACTTTGTATTTTAACTTAACTTGACAGAAATGACAGCTATGATCATGTTCAAGTTTTTATAGTTAACAATACAAAGCATGAATACATATATATGGTTGTCAGGGTGGGACAATTATACGCATTTTGAAAATCTTATAGTCATGTGAAAATAGGTTAAAGCAAATGTTCTTTGGAATAATGTTGTTCTTGTTTTATTTAATTCCAGATTAAATAAAACATGGTCACGTAAGTTACGCATTATTTGGCACTAATGACAATTTATTTAAATCTCATGATCTCACAAGAATATATTTCAAAAGCTTTTCGCATACATGTTTCTTGAAGGACTGTCTTCTTAAGACTTAAGACCAATTTATTTTTCTTAACAATCACTGCCAACATGTGGCTGGCAAGTTTACTTTTTTGAGTAAAATGACGATTTGAATTATTTTGTATCTAATATTAATGGACGAAATTAAAAAAGACACTCACATACATGTTCATGTAATTGCTACTGTAACATGTATAACGTTAAACATATTTAAAATAACTGAGGTCCATTTTGCACTGAGTATCATTTATGTGGTACATCAATATACTTGCTGGTATTATTTCCACATATGTTTAAATAATAAAAGTTACAAATACACGTCTCTCATGGTTAGGTCTGCTGGCTGAAGGCAAGCGCGATTATGCCATGGCGACTCGTCCGTCGTGTTTGCGTGTGTAAACTGCTTCTTTTGTTCTTTACGACATCTCCTCTGGAACCTTTGGGCCGACTCTGATGAACCATAACATACATATTCCTTGAGTGGTCATCTGCCAAAGTTTTGTGATTGGTTCCGATTCGCAGCACAGGCCACCAGATCTATAACAAGTAATATATTATACACAACTTAATGGATTTTCAAATAATTTCTGATAAATGTTCATCGGGTGGTTCTCTAACAAGGTTGCTGAAATGGTTTCGCTCCGTTGAAAAAAATGGCAACAATGGTCTGGGCTTTTTTTTGTTAAATGATTTTATTGAGTTTTTTTTTATAAGAAACAACTAGTTGGATTTCAAAAAAAAATCACACATTGGTTGCTTGAGTGGTTCTCTACCAAAATTGCTCTGAGGGCTTGGTGCGTTAAAAAGCGTGGTCGCCAGGGGCGGCATAGCGTTCATTTTCCTTATATCGCATTATTGTAAGCTTGTTTTTCTTATATCTCATTATTCTTAGCTTTGACAATCATTCTGTCAGAAACCATTGATTGGATTTCAAACTAATTTAACAGAAATATTCCTTAAGTAGTTCTCTACCAATTTACTTTAAATTGTGTAATGCACAGTGAAGAATAAGACCGTTAATAATCAATATGGCACAGTGCAATGCAAGACTACAGTAAACATTTATTCCGCCGTATACAATGTGTTAGTTGATTATTTAATGGCATATTTACTTTATTTCTTTAAGTCCGTAGATATTGACGTTAATATGCAAAATTTAAATATAGCAATATGAAAAATTTGAGACAAGAGCAATTTTGCATTGATTTTTTTTCTGTTCATTTTAAATGAATGGCGTCAGTTTGTAATCTATACTAAGATTACCGTTTTCTGTCGTATTTGTTGTCCTTTATTATTCTTACTAGTTTTGTTCAAACAAAGGCTTTAATGAAGTAATACATTTAATATATACAAATGCATGTCCATTAAAATAATGTATAACAACAGCAGGAATCTGTATCTAAATAATTGTGTGAATGCTTGCTTATTAAACTTTAAAACAAGTTGCCGTGTCCGTAATTTATTGTTAAACCATTCACATTGGTAAATCTGAAATCCATTATGTGCTGTATGATTTCATAAACAATCATGCTATTTTCGAGAAAGTGCTCCTCATTTTAATGATATATCCAAGTTGAAACATAGATTTCTGGGTATCTTTGAAGAATTTCACTTCAAATGAAACAATTCAGAGATTTGTAACACTGTGTAACTGTATTGAACACCACATACAGAATGAACGCTTTATTTTCCGAACGACATACCCAATATTTATTAATGGTTTAAAAAAAATATGTTATCTCCGATTTGTTGAAAGCTTGACGTTTACTGAGACAGTCTCGAGTCCGTTTATTTGTCTTTTGAGGAATACCATTCAAACGCGTACCCGAGTAGGGATCGAATACCCGAAAGGGAGTGCATACAGTTGCCGCTGTGTCCATCATAGGGCGCCGTCAGAAGTAAATAGAGCGTAAAAGAAAAAAAGAAACACTGCATTTAAAAAGTAAACATGCATAATGCAGTAAATAAAACAGATATTTCATAGTTTCCGGCGGATGTAATTATAAAGCTCCTTTGGAAAAACGAAACTATGAAAAGTCCTTATGTTTAAGATGTCTATTATATCATTGTGTAATATCCGTACAATTAATCGATCTTTCCGCCTCATATTTTCATTTGGGATATTTGTATTTTTGTAAATATTTCACGTTAATATATCTGATATATTATTTGTCAGGCAAATACAAATGTATTAGAAGTTACATTGAACTAATGCAATAAAGTACCACTTAATTTGTTTTAGGGACTTAAGGCAAATATTTCTAGAAATACAATATATAACGCTCCCTTTATATTCCGTTGTACAAAAGTATTAAAACATAGATACACTCTGGTTTATCAATTGCTGGATTCATGTTTACGTAATTGTAACTTTGCGACAGAAACAATCATTCAGACGGAACGCCTTATAGACAGTTTATAAAAGTTGCGGCGTTGTTATCTACATGTGGGATGCACGATTCATATATATAGCTCTCGCTTACTAGAGGTGTCTTGTTTTGCAACACAATTACATGTAGTATAAGCGTATAGGTGGCATGAATTTATTTGTGACCAACTGCTGCAGTTTGTTTATTTAGTAACATACCAGTCACCTGAGATAGGTATTATAACATATTACATTACAATTTAAAGCTGCTACTGAACAGATGATTCAAAATATACAACTGAGGCAAAAGAAGTTGTTTGTTATGTACAAGTTACGGTCTTGACGACTCATTTGGGAAAGCCCTTCTTATAATAGAATATTACTATTCGGTGTATGATATTGAAAGTACGATGTTCACTCTGAGGCATAGAGTATAATTTAGGGCTAACAGATGTTCACTAGTTGACTTAAACGAAATATTCTATATTTTAAACGGTTGAAGAATTTCGATCCATCGATAGATTTCTATACATTACCTAAAATATATTGCAAACATGTCAAACAAACTTAGTTTATTTATGTATGTGAACCATCTGGTGATTGAACGCGGATCCTCGGTGCGCGAAGGGGACATTCCAACCACTTCTCTTAAGTGTTTCGCACACCGAAAGCTCTTTGTGCTGCTTGCTCTTTCGGACCTATACTGTGTCAACAACGGAATTCCGGAAGTTTAATGTATTAGCTATATGGACTACGTGGTAATTTCTCTACAGCAACCTTATAGTAATTATAAATAGCTGAAAAGCTTCTCGAGGCGCTTTTGAAAACGGATTGAAACACCGCCGTATATGAATTAAATTAATGTGATTTAAACTATGGTCAAAGTGACGATTTCAACGAAACATTGGTTTCAAATTGTACTATAAATGATATTCGATGATAGAAATGCGCTACACTAAGATATGCAGATTAAATAAATAATAAATAATATAATACGTACTGAGATATTTGAAAAAAAAACAAACAAAAAGAACAATCGGTTATCGAATTCACGAACTCACGACGAAAAGACGTAGACAGTGCTTTAACCAACTGCACTCTTCTACTTTGTAAGTCAACTTGTGTAAACTAAGGTTAAAAATACAAAATGCTCACAATTCTATCGTCAAAATGTAAACATCAAAAGGGCCAAACAAACACGACCCATATTATAAATTGATTTTTATCACAGTATGCGAAAGCACTTGTCCCATTATATGTAACGTTCTTAGCCGTTATTATATGTCAGTATTAAGATATTAATTTAAGATTTAGAAAAAAAGAAATTACCCCATTGAGGCCCGTTTCGTTGACATAGTCCCTTTAATATGTCAACAATTGTTATTTCAGTCAGTTGTATAAATTTATGTTGTAATTTACTAGATCATTTTATTATTTTGTCATTTTCCCCATCTGTTACGTCTCAGCTTTAATTAAATCAATCGATCGATGTCAATCATAATATTGCAGAAAATATATATTATTTAAAATCAACCACCAACTATGCTTGATCGGTTAAATTTAAGCACAATAGTATATAATTCACATGGCATACACAATTTGCTTCGTACACTTACATATTTAAACAGTTATATCAAAACGTCAAACACATCCCTTTATGGAAAACAATTATCGAATAAAATCATTCGTTTAAGGAACAGTGTCCGATTTGAATTAACCGTATTTTTAAAATTATTTAAATTATATTTGTATTCAAAATCGAAGTAAGTTTACAAAAATATTGCATTCCATGCCGTACCACAACCCTTACTATACTTTTCAATAAAGTTTAATATTTTAGTTTACATTGTTTAAAACATGTATTTTATGATGTTGTGAATGACCGTCTCATGAATTTCAAACTCCGATTTAGTAAAAAAAACTATCCGAATATTGACAGCGCTCAAGACGGACAATTTATTTAACTTAAAATGCTTTAAACACACAAGGCGTAATGCACGTGTTTTCCGAATCGAACTGCTTTGATATGTTTAAAACTTAGATATGTACACATTCTGTGTTGACAGTTTACATGTACATGGTTACCTTTTTTTCCGAATTAAATACACGTTTTTCGAATGCATTGCTGTATTGTTGGTGTAACAATGCGTAAGACATTAACATTCAATGGTTTACACTATACAGAGACAAATAGTGTATGCTCAATGCGGACTTGGACTTTTAAAGGGACATTGTAACAAATTTGCGAAGCTTTATTTAATGCCAAATGTGGTTTATATTAACATTAAGGAGTAAATATTTCGTAAGTGCTAATTAGAATTAATAAAATTGTAACATGCTTAAAACACAAAATGAGTAAATAACGGACATACTACTGTTCAAAAGACTGAATTGAGAGCCCAACATTAAAAAAAGACCGCTACTGCATGTATAAGTTTTTACTTACTTTATGCAAATTTAAATCAAATGTCAATAACATGTTATTAATTATTATTGTAATGCTTGAAAACCATAAGCAAACGATTTAAACGGCAAATGCATTTTAAGGGTTACATATTATATTATCTGAAGAGGATTATATTGAGCATATTATTTCATTCCGATATAGCACAAATGTTATTGGATGATAAAATTATGCAATTAAATATATGAAACGGTAAAACTGTTTAATAGACAATTGCTTACGCATTCAATTATTGTAAAATTAGTGTAATATCGGCCTTATTTCAAACACGGGATATTTATCATTGTTCTAAATTGCACATTAACTTAGAAATTAACGTGTGATACCATTTGTACGCAGAATAATTAATAGTATTTAATATTTAACGTTTATGCGTTTCAGTAGGTCTGCATACAATTTAAGAATATTGTTATACATTGTAAATATGCGTATTAAAAAGTGTAAAACTGGTTGACTACATCTAGTACAGGAGGATCATGGTGGTAACGGGTTTATCGCTCTATGATGGACATATTGTGCTGTATTATTAATTTATTTCTAAGGGAGACAACTTTAACGAGATAAAAAATCAAACGAGAATAGTCATGAGCAATTTTACATAACATAAAAGCGAACGATTAACAAACTGCTTATAAGCCACATTAATTGTATGCCCTACTTTGTACAGTCCATACAGTTCAAGTGACTTGAAATTTACTTTCATTATGTATTCTTCACTTTGTTTTAACTTCCTTAAGCAAGACATTTATAAACGTCTTATTCAGTTAACATTGCTTTCATTACTTACTTACTCTGATCTCAAACATAACTATGCGTGATTTACATTTTGTGAGGAAAACGATGGATAGTGATCTGCTAACTGTAGCTTGGATTCTTCTTTTTAAATTATCAGCAAGTAAGTCTTAAATTCATTAAATAAATAAACTAAACCCATGTCAAAATATTTAAATACAAATTGCATAATTATAGTCTGCTATTGTCAAATTATACAGATAGCAACAATACATTAGAATCATTAGTTTTTACTAATTTACTCATATACGCAGTTTTGTTTTATCTGTGAAATTGTTGGTACGCTCATTTTTAGTAAATTATTTGCACAGTAAAGGATGGGCGTTCCCTATCTCCGATGCGTATTTTAATAAACCGATGCAATGAGAACATTAATATGTGACTTTTTCAGCAACAGGTGATATCAGAATAACAAGTGCTTTTATATATCCAACGATATTCAACATAACGTGTTATTGGACCGGTAATACGCCGAACATGATTGTATTTTTCCGCAACACGCGAACATTTTCGCACTCCGCTAGCAGAGGAGAGACCGGTTCATTTTTGACCGTGTTACAAATATATAACACTGACCTTAAGTGTGAGGTACAATCTGGCTTAACAGCAGATTGTAACTGCATCAAAGATTCGGCGGTTAGTTGTAGAATCAATATTCAACTGGGTGATCGACAGGTCGAAAATTGGAAATGTGCAATACCCATCAACGAAAAACTGACTTACAGCAACACTACAATCCTCACAACTAGTGGTGAGTTGCTGCTATATGCATTACATCTTTACATGGTAATGCCATATTTGGTTTTACTTGCTTATGTCATACACATGTACATTTATTGCAATATTAAACGTGTATTGCTATACATTATTGTTTAATATGCTATACTTTTGGAGTTCAGTTTACGAGAGTATAAAATCACTGTTGCAATGTTAACAATTAGTATCTTATTCGAATTTTAGTACCGGCACAAATAAAAATATTTCAAGTGGAAACATTTGAAGGTGCGTTCAATGTAACAATGATAGAAAACGCCACCGCGATACTGCATTGTATTGCTGAAGGTTATCCTACACCGCATATGATGATTATTAATGACGACGCAAATGCAATAGATGAATATGAACGTAAATCAGAGAGCAACATCAAAAGCCAACTTAACTACAGCCTTAGCCCAGCGGTTCGCCAAAAATCGGGCAAATATACTTGTGTGGCATCCAACAAGCATGGGCAAAGTGAACAAGACCTATATCTGAATATATTGTGTATGTATCACGTTAATGTTTTATATCATGTAAATTAACAACTTGAAAATACCATAATATAATACCTTATTAAAAGTTCACGACTATAACATTTAATATATTATTGTATTCAGCACAACTAATGCCAAGATAATAATAATAATAATAATAATAATAATAATAATAATAATAATAATAATAAAAATAATATACCTTTCCTGAGACAACCAAATTAATTGCTCTCTTATTGTACATGTGTTTCTTCTTACCAATGAGTTTTAATATGTCTTTAATAATAAGACTATATAAAAAATGCAGTCAATGATATAAATTATAACATCATGATTCAAATGTTCAGACCCTCCAACTGTTGCAAACATCGACGTTGTATACATCACAGAAGGAGAGGGTTTCAACACCTCGTGCAGATATCAACCTGGAAATCCACCAATGACGGAAATTCGATGGACCAAAGACAGAATTACCCTTTCAAATGGAACATTGCTTATTCAGAAAACAGCCAGAACAGATGCTGGTATCTACAGATGTATTGCAACTAACAAAGACGATCACGGGATAACGAACTTCACGGGTGTCGATTCTGTGCAGTTTAACATGCACGTTTTATGTAATAGTTTTTCCACAAAATTAATTGCATACTTTTGAAAGCATGTTTGAAATTGCAAGTCTATCGGTAACTGATAATAATTAAACTAACATTTAGTGCATGTTTACTTACGAGTGCTTTTCGATTATACTTTTTTGCGAACTATTTCAGATCAGCCGATAGTTCACCGATTCTGTGCCGAATCATTCGACGACATTTCAAATGTAACAGTGACGGAAACCGACAGTGTCGTATTTCACTGTGTCGGTGAAGGATTTCCTCCACCAGACGTGAGGCTGTTAAAAAATAACATTCTACTGGACGAATGCGACAATGACGGGAACACCACCACTCGACTTAGATATGAAATTGTTTCTGTGGGCAGCCAGGATATGGGACAATACCTCTGTGTGGCATCGAATACGATTGACATAGGTGGAAGGGAGATGTTTTTGAATGTATTTTGTACGTATACGCTTAACATTTGAAAACGTACGTGTAAGATTTCACTTCAATAATTATATTTATATTTATTACCTTAATGTTATTTATTTATATGTATCAAACATCATGAATGTACATGTAAACGTTCGCTTCCGTTGAGGTGAAGATTACATATGCATGTTTATTGACATTGCGTTGATTTGCTATTCGAACTGCTTCTTTTTTCATTAAAAAAACCCCAGATAAAAACAGTTAAGCGAGTAATAATTATGTTACTTTTGATTGTCAATTGACATGCATATAATTCAAAAGCTTCAGTTTGCAATAAAGGTTCTTGCCGTTATGTCATATTTAGATCCAGTTAGAAGACATCTAACTCATCAACATATAGCAAACAGTGGAAATGTAGCGACTATTTCTATGGGTGGAGAAGTGACTTTTACATTTTCCGCTCTGGCTAATCCACTTCCGAATATTTCTGATTTTACATGGAAAAAATGCACGGACACCAATCCATGTACTGAAATCGCCGTCAGTTCACGTGTTCATATTGAACCGAATAGACAAGACAACAGCCTAACAGTGGACAAAATTACAGAGTCAGATTACGGGATGTACATTTTGCAAGTGGGCAATGGCATTGGAAAGCCCTATACGGAGGTTTACTTCCTGAAGCGTCCTGGTACGTAACACTGTTTGAAGTTCGATATACGAACGAGCTACATATTATTATACTGTTATACTAGCGAAATGAAACAAAAATATATTTTGCGATGCGATTTTGCGGAGTTTGGTTGATCGTGTAAATTTCTATTGTATTCCAAGTAGAACGACATTATGTAATATTGCCAATAAATTGTGTAGCGCCACTTGGCCTCCCAGCTATGTCGCCCAGGTTCGTGGCGTCTATCAGCCAAGCAAATAGGAAATTCTGATTTTATCCCATCTTCACGATGTCATTGACGAAACAACACCCCGCGGGATAAACTTAGCTGTATTCCACTGTGTATTAATCTTAAAGAATTTAGATCAATATTCGCACTGAACTTAAGAATTTTCTTTTCTGATGTAGACCTACCTGCAGCTCCAACATCCAGCGTGAACCTTATCGGTATCATATTAGCAGGATCAAGCGCATTGGTTATTATTGCAATTGTGTTCATTGTCGCCTGTGTGTACCGAAATTTCAGACGTCGAACGGATTCAATAGGTATAACATTGTATTTATTTGTGTTTTGTTAACAGTTGGCTGAAGCATATTTCAATTCTGAATCATGCAGATACATAACATCAAAGCGTATTGTAATATTAACTTGTGTTAAAGGCGCTTTTCTGTGTGTTTTTTACCACGGAATGTTTATAATATAAAGGCGTCTTAGTTCAAGATTCATCGCACAAAAATAGGCTTTAAATAACGGTATGTAAAAGACAAGCACATAATTATACTTTCTTTCTTAAAGACGTCGGTTTACCGTTGGTTTTCCCTACAACATCTTATCCCAGTGACAGTACCGTACAGTCTTCAACTTTGCCGTCAGAACCTTTGTATGATCATAGCGAGATTTATCTTGAAATAGATGCACAGTTGTTTGCTTCCGATACGCCACGAGGAGATGGTAGGTTAAACCGTATCTGTTGACTTTATTTCATTTAGATAAATAATGTTTTTGTATTTTAATTGCACTGTTATATAATATTGTCAGATAATAATACTCTGTTCATATTTCTCTCAGATGGCGCTCACAATGATGCACAGTCGTCGTAAGTATCCTTTCTGTTCATTTGCTTATCTCTCTTGTTGTATGTGACATTTCATGACAGTGTCTCATAATAATATGTCATATAAACCACCGGATATAATAAATAAATAAACAAATAAATATATAAATAAATAAATGAATACAAAAATGAATAAATACATAAATTAATTAATTAATATACGAATTTGTTACATATATCTATTTGTTGTGTGCAACGTTTAATTTTTTCGTAGAAACTTTACATACATACATACAGTAATACATCAATCTTCAAGGCTTAGATATGTACATACTGTTATTATTATTCCCGCGTCATTATAAAATGATTACATAACAAAATGTGTATACATACAACAGTATTAACACATGTACACAATTGAAATGAAATGTCATAAAGAAAATTGCATGTCCAGCAAACAATATGACAAAGACACTGAATTGCATTGAGTATATATGTATTTATGATATTGTGGATACTACAAAATAATGTTATGACATACAAAATAGTTATTACATGACACAATGTGTATACAACTATACATACAACGGTATTAATACATTTACATATACATTGAAATATGTCAAACAAGCATAGCACGTTTACAAAGAAAATGCGAAAGACACTGAATTCCATTAAGTTCATATATTATGTGTAAGAAAGATATTGCGGAGACTACAAAAATAATGTTATGATAAACAAAAAAATTATTAAAATGTGTATTAATCCTGGTCTATTCAATTCTGCTTTAACAATATCTGTGAACATGCTGACTAGTGATCCATTTCTTAATTCTTCTTCTGTTTTTGTTGTATTTTTATAAATTTCAAGAGAGTGCCTAAATCTATTAAATAGTCCCAATTTAGAAGGAATTTTGTTTTTTTTCTCAGGCAATGAGATATATTTAGTTTATTTATAGGCATAACATACTTAAATTGTTCATTTTTTAATATGTAAAACCAAGTTTCATTACCTGACATGTTAGCTGGATAGTTAAGCTGTGTCTATTTTTATTTACAATATGAACAGCAAATTTAAGAATTTATTGAGCATGTACACAGTTCCAGAACAAGTGAGTAATATTTTCTATTTCAGTATTACATTTGTTTATATTAGACATATGGGCTTAATATTCTGTGGACAATTCTTGATTTGAGCCATTGGACATAGGTACCTTTACTAATATTGAACACAACTGCATATACATTTTTCCAGTCAATACCAAATAATTCTTAATTCCATTTTGTTTGACTGGTTGGGACATCACTGTATTTTATGAACACGTTTATCTTCTTTAGGATTTGTTACAATTTCCTTTACATATGTTGTCGTAACAGGTCCTTGAATGTCATTCTCATATGTGAACATGTCTTCAAAATCTTAATGTATTTACTGAGTACTAAGTAATTTTATCAAGTCTTGGTGCAATAGAAAATTCACGCTTCTTCCAGTTTAGATATAAAACAATCTCTATCTATCAATATGTCTCTAACAAATCGAATACCTCTTTTATATAGACTTTTAATATATATATGTATATATATATAAGTATTGTCAATTTTAAAATTGTTGTAAAATAGAGGCATTTCTAAAATAGCTTCATTATTGACTATAAGCAACTTTTCAATAGACATTATATAGCTGTTTAAAACATCTGGCCTTAATTTATTTTTCAAATTTAGGTTTCTCAGCAAACATTTTACCAGTATTTAAATGCTTTTTTGATATCAATGAAAGATTTAACTAGTTTATAACAGTTTCCGTATCTCTGAAGCCATGTTAATTACATATGTTTTTAAAAGGAGTAAACATTTATCATTTGTAACACCCCTTATTTATATTCCTTAATAGTTACTGGACTTTCTTATTTTGCTTTGACATGCCCATATGAAGTCACAACAAAGTTTTGTTAATTTGTTTCAAGTATCTATTCTTGGAGTTGGGAAGCGATACCAATAAATGGGTAAGTAGTGGAAGAAGTAGTGACTTGACAATTATAGTTATTTTTCCTAGAGGTGTACTATTTATTCGGTTCCAATAAGTTATTTAATTCCTGATGCTGTTTTTTTTTCTTCAACATTTGTCATTTCCATGTTTTCTAAATTTATGTCATGCACAATCCCAAGAACTTTAAAAGATGTTGCTACCAATGTCAGTTTGCATTTAGTTGTACTCTACCTATTACTGTGCTCCATAGAGCCTATCCATGTTTAATTAGTTTTATCAAAGTTTTTCTTCAGTCCAGAGTATCTTGAAAATTCATAAAGCATATTTTTGTACAATAAAGAATCTGACCCGTCAAGTAATAAAAATGTGTCGTCAGCAAATTGTGTTATGTTGTATTCTATGTCTTTGATTGTTATACCTTTTATTTGTTTGCTTTATCTAATTTTAATGGCGAGTATTTCTGCACATAAAAGAAAAATGTAAGCGCTTAGCGGGTCCCCTCTATACAGTAGGAATTTGACAAAAATCCATTTATTTGTATAGAGGCCATAGTATTATGCAAAAACAGGGTTATCGAATTTCGAAACATTGGTCCAAAATTAAAGAATCTAAAAGTATTTTCTATCAACTTTTTAAAATCATTCGCCATAAGCAGACCAGGTTAATTATTATCCTCTACATATTTTATAATGTCAAAAGGTAATCTAGTGCCTTCACCAATAAATCGCCCTTTAATGAAACATGTTTGATATTTGGATATTAAAATATCAAGTACTGTTTCTAATCTATTTGCAATGGACCCAGATGTCAATTTATAAGCAACATTTAATAAGGTTAGAGTCTTAATTGTTTTTAATAACAACGAGGCTTGTTGTCCTTAGGAATGAACGTTAGTAATCCGTTTTTTTTTTAGTTATGACAATGCATTTGTGTTAAAGCCACAATTAATACTTCTTACTATAAATTAAGCTATAATGTTCCAAGAAGTCTTTGTAGAACTAAGCAGTAAAGCCATCCGAACCTGGGCTCTTGTCATTTTTCACATTTTTAAGTGTACAAGCAACTTCATTGATATTCAGTGGTCCTTCAAAAGATTCCGAGTGTTTGTTATTTAGTTTTGGCACATTCACAATTGTGAATTCAGTATTTATATTGAAAGCAAATTCATTTTCGTTGCTTTTGTTTTTATAGAATGCACATGCTTCCTTTAACATAAAATTATAATTGTGTTCATTAAACCTACACCATTTTCTGTTTCTATGAAGGAAATGGTCTTGCCTGTATAATGTTTAGATTCAAGAGTGCCAACATTTTGAAGGTTTCTCACCCTCTTCTAGCCATTTAGCTCTTGACCGTATTAGTGAACCTTTAAGTTTATTTTCTCCTCTTAATTGTTGTAATTCATTTTGTAACTCTTGAAGTTTAATTTTTGTTTACGTGTTTCGATTTAATTGGTCAATTCTGATTCATGTTTGTGTTTAACTTTGGTTTATACGATGAAAATAAAATTGTTTTCCCTCGGATTTCAATAAGTAATGCTTCCAAGAATAGTTGATCATTAACTACAAACTGTTCATACTTGTTGTTAAGTGTTTCTAGATTCTCTGTGTTATATACTGGGGTGCAATATATATTTTTTTAATATTTGCTATCAAGCTATAGATACAATTTAAATAATCAATATCGTTTAATAGTGAAATATTGAATTGCCATACACCCTTTCCATGTTATATATCTCCAAAATTGTATTTCAAAGTTAATAACTGAATGATCTGATTTATAAGTTGAATCTTGTTTTGACTGTCTAATTTTCGAGGACATACTTTTAGAAGTGAGGATAAAATCGAGCCTTCTGTAATGGTGTTAATGATCGCCTCCATGTGTATTGTTGAACATCAACATTTCTATATCTAAAAGTATCAATTATATTGTTATACCTTATAATGGCTTGTAACGCTTCTCATGATTTTTTATTATTATTAAATGATTTATTATTAATATAGTCCAAGGCAACATTTCCACAATTGCGAATTCATGTTTTTCAAAAGTTTTTTTTAAAAGGTCAGTAAAAATGAGGGCATATCATTATTAGGGCCATTTAATTGTGCTGTTGTTGTGGTTGTTGTTCTATAAGTTTTGCTTTGCAGGGCGGAACCAGGCCCTTGTGGAGGTTCAGATCGTTCGCGACACGGAGACGAGCCGCAGTACCTTAGTTTGGTCGCTGATTAATAATACAAGTTGTGTTGTTTTTTAAATGTGTATATATAATGTACGAATAATACAATATTCAAACATGCATATACTGTAAAAAATCGCATCGTGTGTTAAACCAAGTGGCCATTGTGATGTGATGTGATATGATGTGCTGAATATAATAAACAAATGAACTTCAAACAATGACACAGTTGATTCAGGGAAGGAGAAACCCGTATGGGACGTGATGGTGCAGTCATCAACAGACCATTACTCTGATGTCTTCAGGGTCAGTTGTGCACTACGCCGAGAATGAAGGCTGTAGCCGGATATGCAAGAGAGATCAGAACCCATCTTGACCCTACTATTTTAGCATTCAGACGTTAGAATAAAAACATATTCAACTGCCCAGAACGCTGTAATATTACGACGTAAATGGTATTCAACAATGCTAATCTTATGCTAATTTTAGAATTATTTGCTTTATTTTTGAATTATTTACCACGGACATAAGTGATGTTTGTACTCGGAATATTTGCAAACGCACACGCATTTTTATTTAGTCTATTATCTGTCTAAGAATGGGTTTGAACATTCGGCCGCATGACTTTATATGGAACTGTTTACTCACATTCGTCAGATAATCCACGAAATATTCGAACTTCAATCCGTCAACAAATCCCTTACTGAAATGATATATGAATGTGAACTAACGGCGAACACTCATCGAACACACTGCGAATACAATGGTTCGCCGTTCTTGTTCGCGATGTCTTTGCAGATAAAGTAAATTATTGGCGAACATGCCTTTAGCTGTTCACGGTTTGTTCGCTGAGATTGACAAGTTCGCGTACTGTTCGCAGTAACAACTTAAAGTTACTGATGAATTCGCTGACTACTCACATTTGATACTTAAGCTTTTGTGTTGCTTTGGTTAAGTAGAAGATGAACTTACATATTTTGAAAGTTCACAATATTTTCACTTTAAAATGATGCCACAGAATAGAATAATTATGATTGGTCTAATTCAAATAGTTTCAAAATGGAGGGAAACTGGAGGTTTACTGAACATGCACAGATACATATTTAGTGTTTGCAGTTGATTAAGAAATGTTACACATAACTATTTTGGTGATTTGTAATCATTTTGCTGTTCATGAAAATATTCTGATGTTACCAAGTAACATAAGGTTCAGAACATTCAAGTTGTTCTTATAAAAAGGTCCACCTTTGAGTACTGCTATCAAACACTATGACACAACAGAATTAAGCACCATGAGTCATATCTCATTTTTATTTCTTATTTCAATGTCCCTTTAACTATCATTTAGTTATACATGTGACTAATACAACATCCAAAATTGTATTAGCCACATGATAAAATAAATGATTTATTAACAATTATTTTTGTTTGACAAACGAAAATTAAATTACAATGATCTGGAACATTTGTTTTTAATCAAACAGAAACATAATCACAGTTCTTTACTAGTTTGCCGAGTGTACAGTATGAGGAACGCTATTAGGACCAATAGTCTGTTCTACTTTGTATAATATCTCAATAGTTCGCCGAGAAGTTAAGAATCGATATTTAATATACCTTTGTACATGTACATGTTTACACTAGTACAATTTCCGAGAGTTTGTTTGCATTTATCTGTATAATGTTATGATTTATTACAATATTGTTTACATGTGATGCTCAACACTTTCTTATTACAATGCTGGTAACTGTGTATAATCGCTACGTCAATATTATTGATATGCTATAATATTGATGTGCTATAACACTGTATAATGTTTAAGCAATACATTTTGAAATTGAACTAAGCAGTGCATGCATAATCTTATTTGTAGATCTTTTAAGAAATAAGTTATGAAGATATCATTAACATAATACAAATGATATTATTGAAACACATAATACAACAGTCATCAGGGGACCTAGGGACGGGTCTCAATTCAATACGGGTAGCTACTGTCAGCAAATCAACACCCGAGTGGTCTGCTCTTATCCGTTTTAGAGTTTTCATTGGACAGGCTTGTTGAGCCATTGACCAATGGAAGAGTTTGTTCAGCTAAGGGCCCGGTTTCCACCGAAATGCGGACAACAGGACCAATCAAATGATTCCGGTGCGGGCCCGGTGTGATAATCACATGACGGTGCTTAGCCAATTAACGATGTGTGAATAAATTTACTGATCAGGGTGTGTGATTTATGGCAGTAGCTAATTATTGATGTGATGTACATGTTTAATTGAAAACCAGTGTATTTTGTATGAGAAGGTTGTTCGTACTCAACACGTATGGAGGTCACCACTTCATACCTTTTACCTGAATAGTTTCATATTTTATTAAAGTGACACATTGTTTTATGTATGATAATACGACAGCAAAGATGGTAATAATTTTAACTATTAGTGTACGACCAAGCCATGTAAATGGCTTACGAGTCACTAAGTTATACATAATATGGTATAAACAATTCAGTCTGTATTAATGCCTTAAAGCCACTCATTAAAGTAATGTATATTCTAAAGATTTAAAAACATGTGAGTTAACATTACATATCATATGTTAATTTGTTAAATACAGTACATGCGATCTTTTCATATAACAGTATTGGATAAAAACAGCGTATTTATATATTTTGTCTGTTTGCATACACTTAAGGCGTTCAGCGTAGGTCATAGTTATGAAACTTGGAATAATGTGTGTACAACGAAAATAAAATGAATATGCATACACATTCATATAGAAAGTGGTCTTCCGTGTCTACTTTGTTTTATCTTGACATAATAAACAATGCCGGTCTTCTACGTTTAAGTTTCTTAAGCTCCCGGTTTCTAATCTCAATGGGAAAGTACTCGTCCTTAATTGCGCTATATAAATAATCTCAAATGTTTTGGAAGATACATGGTCACATAATTTTCACAACCAATGTTAGTTTTTATTTCTTTGTAAGTTCGCAGCTTGGGCTGGAAATTAAGTCCCTCAGTCCACTGTGCAGAATATTGGTCCTTAAATGTGTCGCTTGCTCGTGCCAAAACATATATAAGTGAGTGACTCGCCATGGATTTTGACTCGTAGTCTCATAGTCCCATAGGAAGATCCTTTTTGTTAGTCGTTCTTATGGCATTCTAACGAGTCTATCCCACAATCCAAGCATAACAATATATCGCCATGTGATTGTCGTCCGCCATCCTACTTCACCTGTGATAGCTATAGTTGATGCATGTTTGTGTACACCAAAAAAGGCACGGATAGCCCTATTTTGTATCGTGTTACACTTGGCATAAGGTTTATGTCCCCATACACCGGACGCATAATCCATAACTGGCACAATGCTTGATTCATAACGTTTTGTGAAACCATTAAATATTAATCCATTACTTGTCTTAGCTTTATTTAAATTCTTCCTAACGCACGACCAGCAGATTCTGCTAACGCGTTTGCTGTCACGGTGAAGTTTAGGATGTCATTCAGTATGCAGTCTAGGTATTTATAGCTTTGCGTTATAATAAGTTGACTGCCTCACGTCCGATTCTAAATTCAAATTCGTTCAGGGCTCTGTTTCCTAACGTGCACGACGTTAGTTTTGGCTATATTATTTTTCATACCCCACCGTCTACACATGTCATCTATTGCATTGATCATTACTTGTAGATTGGCCTCGTTTTCACGTTTTTACGTTTTCAATGAGTGTAACTATATCGTTTGCGTACAAAATAATACATATATTTATGTAAATCCCAAACAGTGTTGGTGAACTTATAGTTCTTTGTTTGACGAAACATTTTATATCAAAGTATCTCGTGAATATACCATTTACATTAATACTGACCTGTGACAAGCTATAGAGATGTATTATGATTTATAAAATTGTCCTGTGACGCCCATAACAAGACGTCTGGCTAAGAGGCAATCTCGATCAACCCTGTCAAAGGCTTTCATCATGTCGATAGAGCAGGCGAACGTTTGCAAACCACTTGACTTTCTATTATGGATAATAGAGCAAAGAGCAAATAAATGATAATATACAACCGCAGTTTACGGAATCCATGTTGCTCATCAACTATAATGCCATTTATTTCTAGGTATTGAGTAAGGCGGCTGTTCAATACGCTCGAAAATATCTTACTTGTCGACGAAAGTAGGCTCATTGCAAGGTAATTTAGTGGTATCCGAGGGTCACTTGTACAGTTTTTTGGGAGGGGTCTAATTATCGATCTATACCATACGGATGGGGCTATTCCTTTAGTAAAGCACTTTGTAAATAGTTCAAACAGTAGCTTATGCGATTTAGAGTTCTTGAAGACATAGTATGGAAAAGTGTCATCACCACAGGCTTTTCCATTTTTGCACTTGGTTATGGTTTTTCTATTTCATCAAGTGTGATATTTAAGTTAAGTACACTGTTCACATCGCTTTGTCCGTTGTAATTATCATACTGATTTGTTTGTTTCTCTAGATCAGTATTGAATCGCTTGACCTCTTCATAAAACAGTTCGTCAATGTTTCAACCCTCACACGCTTTTGCTTTATTAAAGAGGTTTTTAATGTCCGTCTCCCATCTTTCCAATACCTAGTTGTATCATTAACTACGTTGTCATGCTCGTCCAGAGTCTCAAATAGTATATTCGTATTTGCATGTTTTGGCCCAATATGTTTAATTTATTCCAGTTCGATTTGTTTCGAGTGTTTGTATTTTCTTTTCTTTCTTTTGATCTCTCTCTCAAATTTTTTTTGTTTACATTGTATTCATGACGAAGTTTTTTTCTCACGTTTTGTTCCATTACATTTCAGGAACTGTTTTTCCGAAGCACATATGTATGTCGTCAAACAGAATTTTAAGACTACCGTCCCACCATGTATTACGAAATGTGTTTTCGCATATGTTGACACATATTTATAACGAATGTTTTTATTCAGTTTACTATAATAAACGTTACAAATGTCAGTGTAGAGCGAATCAATTTCATTTTGGTTAGATTTGTATTTGTTCAATCATTATTCAAAGGGTTTCTTCATCAATCAAATTCGGTGGGACCGACCCGTATTCAAACCGTTTACCACGTATCGAATATTTTTGATAATTAAGACAAAGAACAGGGACAAATTTGAAAAGAATCTTTTTATTTTTTGCAATAAAATCAGTGTTTATCGTATGTAAAGTGACATTTAAAATTCATCATTTATATCAATATCATGATTCTCATTATCATATTTATCATCGTCATTATCAGTACCATAACTAATATGTCAGTAGATGATGGGGTTGTTGCATAAGGGTAGTGGTAGCATCAGATAATCAGCATCATCATCATCATCAAAATGACAATCCCGTGGACAAATATTAAAAATCCCATGGGAAAGACAATTTTGCACATACATTTCAGAATGAAAGAAATGCAATTTTAATGCAAAAAAACATTACTGATCACAATTAAACATTTAAACGTAAACTTTATGCAAAATCGTAATATCTGAAAGAAAAGGGTATATACGTTTGCGAAATTCCGGTCCTACTGTGTGATATAGATAATAACAATGTACTTCTTGCCGTTCGTACATGCAATACATTCATATCAGAAGGGACTCAGTTCATATAAAGGAGATGTTTGCCTTGATTATTTTAACGGCTACGAGTTTATAGTCAGTTAAAAGCTAAGTTTGTCTAACACAAATACCTATCAAGTATTGTGTTGCAGTGTATTGTTTTCTTTTTTTCTCATATGTGTGAAGGTGATACAACACATAACGATGTCATCGTCCATATGTTTGAATGTTATACAACATATAACTATGTCATCGTTCATTGTTCAATTGTATTTTTTTAATGTTGTGTAGATGTGACTATGTCAGTTAAGAGCTAAGTTCGTCTAACAAAAATACCTATCAAGTATTGTGCTGCAGTGTATTGTTTTCTTTTTTTTCTCATATGTGTGAAGGTGATACAACACATAACCATGTCATCGTTCATATGTTTGAATGTTATACAACATATAACTATGTCATCGTTCATTGTTCAATTGTATTTTTTTAATTTTGTGTAGGTGTGACTATGTTGGCAAAATATTATCAATATTTATTTAACAAATACGTTTAAATCAGTCATCTGTTATTCTTGTTTTTTTATAATTTTAAATATAAATCGGTTATTTACATAAATTAGATCGATACTATTTATTTATTAACTTACGCCATTCTAAGTCAAAATAAGTCAGTTTTGATTTTGTTCGGTTTCATAAGACATGCTAACACGAGCTGACAATATACTTGTAAGCTACGAATAATCTACATAATTTATTAAATTTAGCATCTAACTGCTTACATCGTCATTTATTAAGATTTTCCGTAAATGAGATTCACACACACAATTTGGTAGTTAATTCGTCTGAAACCCTGACATGACATTTTTAGTGTATACGATCTTACGACTCAAAACACTGATAACACAATTGGCATTAGACGAGTGTTTTATCTCAAAACACAAGCTCAACTTTAGTGTAAAAAAACACAAATGGATGTATATCAGTATCTTTGGCTGTTGTTAAAGTATGTAGAACACGAAGTGTTTCCTAGTTAGGTTTCACTCCACCTTTGTCATGTGTTCAAGTCATTATGTAATTTTCTCAACTTATTTAGCAACGACCTGATGTAGACTGGTATATACACGCATATAATTGTTTTATGATGCAAATGTTATCTCTTACTTTGTAACTGTCTGGAAAGGTTATCGCCATTAATTAAGCCATTATCACGTCATCATAATTATACATGTATAGCTTGATAGATAAGGTGTCCTGAAAATTTCAAGTAAGTTTACTGCCTCATCTGTTTCTAAGCCTCGCACACTAAACATCATCTGTATCTAACACTCACATAATATTCTATTAAAACTATTATGTTATGCTCATCAAGCATGTACAAGTATGTCAAAGATAATCAATTGTTTTTTACTACGTCATCATTTGGTATAACGTCACATTGAAATACACAACGTTCGACAAATAACGATCAAATAAACGTGTGCTAAAATAGCGATCGTATAAGGCTAAAGTTTATACAATGGGTTGTTTTCCGATCAATTCCGGTGAAGTAATAGGATAAATATTATAGTACTCTATCGACAACAGACAAGTTCACATAAATACTGTAACAACCTACTGGATAGAGACATAATATCTACCAGTTGCCATAACAACCTTGCGTCATTCGTGACGTCAAACGAAACAACGTCCATGTGATTTGAAACAAGTGCGTTCCAACGCGAAACTCATACTTCAGCTTGAAAAGTGGTCAACATCTAGCAAAAGGTAACACATATTTATGTTAGTGTCATGTTTACTCAATAAAAATAGTAATATGTATTTATAGTCATTAATTTTTGTATTGTTCTAAATAATCATAATTCAATTGTCCGTAAAATATGTAACGCCTGGCTTAATCAACATCCATAAGTAGTGTTTTCTGCCTCGCCTGATGGTGCAACGTCAGTTCTTGTTTTTCTACAGACACAGATTATCTGCAACCGCCTAAATTCATGTTGGACATCACTCCTTATTTCTTTTTTGATAGCATAAATCTCCATGTTGTATGACTTTCAAATACTTTTACCAGAAATGTTAACAACAAAATGTTAGATGCACTGATTTTAAAGTAAGCGGTTAAAATTGCCCAGCAACATATTTTAAGTGCGCCGCCAACAGTCAATACCTCATATGAACAATAACTAACGCTTCTTTATAACGCTTCCAGAGTGAAAGGAATAATGATGTTTTATATGTTCTATACCAATATTTAAAATTGGACGTCAATTCCTTCTACCTTATTCAATGTGTTACAAAATTATTGGACAGCATTCGTACATTATAGGAAATTTCAGAAATAGTCATGTATTCAAGTTATCAAAACTTTGGGTACGTCGTTACATTATACTCAAATTATCGTTGTATTTTATTACTTTGTAAAAGGTTATATCAACAAATTAAATACTATTATATTCATTTATCCTGCTACTTACCCACACAGTGACCTAAGAAAGCGGTGCCCGTATAAACGTGTTGATATCCTGTAGAAGATCACGTGACTGTGATATGCCGTCAATAGGTATTCCTACGCGCCGGATAACAGCATTGTCGAGAAAGACACAGCATGAAGTCTACTTGAGTTTTTCATCGATACAAACTTTGTGTTGTCTAGTTTAACAGAGTTAAACTATAGTGAGTTATTTGTCGTCAGGTTCCATTTAACTGGTTAACTACCAACAACTTCCTTCCAGTTGCATTCCATTCCAACACACTTGAATCTGATGCATGCGGTTCATTCTTTGTGACAAATTGTTGATAGATTTTCTTTGGTCAACCAACAAAGCGTATTCATCAAAGAAATAACCCTTTATATAAATTTCCGATGAAAGAAATGAAAAAGTCATCAAAGGCTACATCTGTAATTTTAACGTCTCAACGAAACATTATATGATTTATTTCACTTTCTGTTACACTGTCCTCCACCCACAGCTATCCGAGCAAACTGTTGAAAAGGGATCATTCTCATCGTTTCCATTCCAGGCAAATATTCCATACACTTTTTATCTGAATCCTATTACATAATAGATCTATAATCCATCCAAAAAACAGAAACACTAAACATTTATTCCGATTTCATGTAGGCCCTATTTAAAACTGCAAAACACTCGCGTTCTGGTTTGACTACATTGTGTGAATTTACAAGTATGTAGTTCTCAATGAATGACGTAGTTGGTGTGACGTAATGAAACTCTTTAAAAACCAATATAATCTGGTTTACAACACAAACAAATTTACTACGTCATTTTAGTGTCGTACTGATATCAGCAAATAAAATGTATTAATATTTTACTTTCGCTTTTTGATAAAGGTGATTAAAAAATAGAGAACTATTTTTGTCCGGGCAGTACGCATACATGCGAGTTATTAGGTTCGAGGCCCGTCTAGAATTTTTTTTTATTTAAACCTTTAATTAGTGTTTGGTGTTTTTTAAATGCAATTGTATAGAAATCAGGATAAATAGAATACACGGTAGGTGCCGGAAAGGAGAAAGTTTATCCGGTTCTGCCCGAAAACAAAAATAGGGCTCGCTAAAGCTGGCCTTATTTTCTTTTTCTAAGCCTCACCGGATAAACAAAAAGTTTATTGGCAATCCGGCAAACTGCCTTTGGCCAAATACATATACACAAATGCATAAAAAATATGGCCGAGACAGGGAATCATACACTATAACGTATTTAAAGATGAATACATATGAGATTCAAGAAACATTTGCATATAAACAAACAGTAACAGTACATATTACAATATAGTACGTTTTTGTTAGTAAACAAGCAATTATGAAGCAGCTAAACGATTATATTCTCACATCTAAGTTTGAAAGCTTCTACCAAAAATTTTGACATGTTTTTGAGTTTTATAACATTTGTGCTAGACATCATTGAAATGATAAACTTTCTCCATTCCGGCACCAACCATGAATTCTCTATATATAATCCATATGTATACCAGTAATATAAACAAATATGTATTAAAATAGTTCAAAATGTATATGCTGACTTGCGATAGACAGAATCTATCGACACATTATTTATGAAGGACGTCTACTTCAAAATGACTTTGCCTGCGGGCTGCTGGCATATACAACAAACATCGATGTGTAATCAGATTAAGCGTAGTGAAATATTGGGGCAAAATGGCTGGACTTCAACCCTGATTTGTTAAGGTGTGCAAATAATTTTGAGTTGTTTTTGTTACAATGTGCTGGTTCCTGGACATAAAATTAAATATGACATATAAACCATTCAGCATTGTATTAATACGAAATTTGTCTGAATGTATTAAATCAACAAGGAAAGAAAATGTTGTTAATAACAAAGTGAAATAAACATTGTTTTGAAATAAGGAAAGTAGTGTAAAACCCAGCTGAAGCACTCTCATTGTTTGGATAATGACAAAATTCACGTGTAGATCTGATGTTAAACACTCAGAACATAACATTTAAGTGTTAACGTATATATTACATCAAGAAAATCATCCTGTTAAGACAGTGCAACAGTTAATAGAACACTTAAAGACGTTCTAGACAATTTAGTGATATTACCAAAAACGCGTCTAACTACTTTCAATAAATCGCACACTGAGTGTAAATGTTTAAGTTACCATGTGTTTAAAGGAAATGGAATCTTGCAAGATTTTAAGGTCGTACGCCACTGCCGCCCCGATCAAAATGATTCGTCGGTGTTTCAGACGTCCGTACGTAAACATATCCGTTGAAACCACTGGGTGTATTGTTTCTATAGTGTCCCTTTATTAAAAATGCTCAAACTGTTCCGGTACGCGTGTACTATAAAGCAAAAACGAGTCAGACTTCATCCAACAAAATACCTACCACATGTACTTTTACATATACATATACCCTTACGTAATTAATTCGTATGATTATCTCAAAGTGCGACTTTTGCATGGCGTTTGACCATATTATATACATAATGCTTGACCATATTATATACATAATGCTTTTAAAGAGGAAAAGTCCAATCATTCCCAAAATACAGTCAAGAAAATCGACTTTTCATTGGTTATTTTTGTTAATTTCTTTCGGGACTGTATATATGAAAAGCAAAACAAAGTGTCATTTTTAGAGTATATTCACATCATTCCATTGAACTCATTGTAAACAATAATCAAAACAGAGTGTCATTGAAATAAATAACAGAAAAAATTAAAATCTGAATGAAAATCAATTTGATACGCCGGCATATCATTTCCAACAGTAACATTAAAATATGAATGAAAAGCAAGTTGATAAGCCGGCAAGTTGATAATTTTTTTTACATAAAAATTTGAATAAAAATCAATAGACCCTTTTCACATTCCCGTTATCGAGTACTGTAGGAGTTGTCTGCCTTGATATAGCGAATCGAGAACGAGGCTGACGATGTATTTGCTGTAATTGTCCGTAAAGGAAAATAATGTTCAGTGGAGAAAATGTCGAATAAACTTATAAAATATTAATTGTTTTTCTTTATTCTTGTTTCTGTTCTATTCACAAAATAATGTATACGTGGATATGTTTCAAATACTTAAATTATAATGCATATAATGTAAAAATCACATCATAGCCAAATCTGCTAACGAATCTATGTTTGACATCATGATTATTTTATTTCATATTCAGATCTTAATTTTGAATGATTGAAATAAGTCTATAATTGCTGAATTTATTGCAGTTTATATAATTTATTAATTAATATTAAATTAACAGAAGCAGTTTGTTTATTCCGGATCCAGTGTCGGCGTGAGTAATTATATAACAGCTTGACAGTTACAAATAACATTATTATTATTATTATTATCATTATTATTATTATTAAGCACTAAGAAAGTGATATCCCGGAGTATGCTTGTTTGTCCATTTGAGTGAAACAAATTAAGAATTATACCGAGTTAACCAGAATTGAACAAAGACGTATTTTCTTTGTACCCTCTAACAAAATAGAGAACCAAAACAAAAAAAACATATGACTAAAATGAATAAAACATCATTATTTAATCAAAACGTTAAAAAGCAGTGTTAAGTATCGTTATATGTCTTCACTCTTTGTGAACGAACACATGTCCATAAACTATCATGAGTTCAACCAAACGATCGGGATAATTGCCAATAAAATTATACTTTTGTATTAAATAAAGTTTGTTTGTTTTATAATGATAGTTATTTCACTTGTTATCAAGTAGATTCATGAAGTCAGTGGCATAGCTGCCGAGACAATGACCCGTGTATCACTTAACTAATTGATATGCACTTTGATTACTTAATTGTGCCACATGTTATTTTAAAATTAGGACCTACATAATATATATACACATTCTGGTCATGTGTTTCTACAAGATTATGATCTTATAATTGATTAGTCTAGGTTTGAACAATACGAAGTCTGTCAGTCTCAGAGAAAGTACCTAAGTGTAAATTGCTTTTTTCCCATTTTTAGCGACGATATACTAATTAAACTGACACTCTTTTATCATATATCAAAATAATATTATTTATCATGACATTTCTGTTTATTAAGAAATAAATGGGTGAATATTTATAACATTTTAAAAGTAATAAACTGTAAATAACCACTATTCAACCAGTATTAACCACTATCAATACATCGCGAGCCTCGTTTTCGATTCGCCGATAAATAATTGTGTCGTGATAATCGCTAAAATTGTGTCGTGATAATCGCTTTGATACCCCGGCGTATCATTTTTAACAGAAAAATTCAAATATCAATGAAAAAGCAAGTTGATAAGCCGGCGTCTCATTTCTAACACTAAAATTCAAATATGAATGAAAAGCAAGTTGATAAGCCGGCATATCATTTCATATAGAAAATTTTGAATAAACATCAATTTGATACGCCGGCGTATCATTTTTAAAAGTTAAATTCAAATATGAATGAAAACGCAAGTTGATAAGCCGGCTTATCATTTTTTAAAGAAAAATTAAATTTTGAATGAAATTCAATTTGATACGCCGGCGTATCATTTCCTTCAGAAACATTCAAATTCAAATGAAAATCTATTTGATAAGCCAGCGTATCGTTTCTTACAGAAAAATTAAATCTGAATGAAAATCAATTTGATACGCCGGCGTATCATTTCCAACAGTAAAATTCAAGCATGAACGAAAAGCAAGTTGATAAGCCAGCGTATCATTTATTACAGAAACGTTTGAATAAAAATAAATAAGATACGCCGGCGTATCAATTTTGAAAGAAACATTCAAATATGAAGGAAAAAACAGTTGATAAGCCGGCGTATCATTTTTTACAGAAAAAATAAAGTTTGAATGAAATACTATTTGATACGCCGGCGTATCATTTCCTACCGAAACATTCAAATTCAAATGAAAATCTATTTGATAAGACAGCGTATCATTTGTTACAGAAAAATTAAAATCTGAATGAAAATCAATTTGATACGTCGGCTTATCATTTGTTACATAAACATATGAATAAAAATCAATATTATACTCAGGCGTATCATTTTTTAACAGAAACATTCAAATATGAAGCAAGTTGATCAGCCGGAGTATCATTTCTTACAGAAAAATTAAAGTTTGAATGAAATTCAATTTGATACGCAGGCGTATCATTTCCTAAAGAACCATTCATATTCAAATGCAAATCTATTTAAAAAGCCGGCGTATCATTTCTGACAGAAAAATTAAAATCTGAATGAAAATCAGTTTGATACGCCGGCGTATCATTTCCAACAGTAAAATTCAAATATGAATGAATCGCAAGTTGATAAGCTGGCGTATCATTTCTTACAGAAAAAATTGAATGAAAATCAATTTGATACCCTGGCGTATCATTTTTTACACAAAAATTATAATCTGAATGAAAACCAATTTAATAAGCCGGCGTATCATTTCCTACAGAAAACTTCAAATTTAATGGAAATCAAGTTGATAAGCCGGCGTATCATTTTTACAGAAAAATCCAAATTTCAAAGGAAATCAATTTGATATGCGTGCATATAATTTCTTACAGAAAGATTCAAATTTCCATGGAAATCAATTTGATAAGCGGGCGTATCATTTCCTAGAGAAAATTCGAATTTGAATGAAAATCAAGTTGATAAGTCTGTGCATCGTCTCTTAAAAATCAGTATAATCTGAAGTAAATCAAGTTAATACGCCAGCTTATCATTTCTTACAGAAAAATCAAATTTTCAATGGAAATCAATTCAATAAGCCGGCGTATCATTTCTGACAGAAACATTCAAATTTCAATTGATATCAAGTTGATAAGGTTGCGTATCAATTCCTACAGAAAAATCAGAATTTCAATTCATAACAATTTGATAAGCCAGTGTCTAATTTCCTACAGACAAATCTGAAGTTTGAAAAAATATGAAACCTCTAGGCCTTGTAGTTTCAGAGGAGAATAATTTTACAGTAATTTTGCTATATAAGTTTATATAAACAATGTGACCCCTCGGGTGTGGTAAGTTTTGACCCATGGGGCATAATTTGAACATCTTTGTAGAAGACGACTATAGGATATTACATACCAAATACGAAACCTCTGGGCCTTGCGGTTTCAGGACGAGATTTTATAAGACATTTTGCTATTTTAGTTTATATAAACCATGTGACCCCCGGGACTTGGCCAGTTTTGAGCCGGGGCATAATTTGAACAATCTTTGTAGAGGACCACTATATAAAATGGTACATACCAAATAAGAAACCTCTGGGCCTTGCGGTTTCTGAGGAGAAGGTTTTTAAGTCATTTTGCTATTTAAGTGTTCATAAATCATGTTATCCCCATGACATGACCAGTTTTGACCCCAGGGGCATCATTTGAACAATCTTTGGAGAGGACTACTATGCAATGTTACGTACTACATATAAGAAAGCCGTGGGCCTTGCCGTTTCACAGGAGAGGATTTTTAAAGTCATTTTGCTATTTAAGTCTATATAAACCATGTGACCCCCTGAGCATGACCAGTTTTGACCCCAGGAGCATAATTTGAACATTATTTGTAGAGGATCACCTTTACATACCAAATATGAAACCTCTAGGCATTGAAGAATTTTACAGTAATTTAGCTATATAGGTTTATATAAACCATGTGACCCCTGGGGTGTGGTCAGTTTTGGCTCATGGGTCATAATTTGAACAATATTTGTAGAGGACCACTATAGGATGTTACATACGAAATACGAAACATCTGGGCCTTGCGGTTTCAGGAGAAGATTTTTTAAGACAGTTTGCTATTTTAGTTTATATAAACCATGTGACCCCCTGGGCGTGGCCAGTTTTGACCCCGGGGCATAATTTGAACTATCTTTGTAGAGGACCACTATATGATGTTACATACCAAATAAGAAATATCTGGGCCCTGCGGTTTCTGAGGAGAAGATTTTTAAAGTCATTTTGCTATTTAAGTGTATATAAATCATGTAATCCCCTCGGCATTGCCAGTTTTGATCCTAGGGGCATAGATTGAACAACATTTGTAGAGAACCACTATAGGATGTTACATACCAAATATGAAACCTCTGGACCTTGCGGTTTGAGAGAACACGATTTTAAAAGACATTTTGCAATTTAAGTCTATATAAACCATGTGAATCCCGGGTATTACCAAATATGAAACCTCTGGGCCTAGTGGTTTTAGAGAAGATTTTTAAGGTCATTTTGCTATATATTCTATATAAACCATGTGACCACCGGGGCGTTGCCGTTTTGACCCCAGGGGATAATTTGAACAAACTTTGTAAAGAACCACTAAAGGATGTTACAAACCAAATATGAAATCTCTGGGCGTTGCGGTTTCAGAGGAGAAGTAATTTTGCTATATATTCTATATAAAACATGAGACCCCCGGGGCCTTAGCCAGTTTTGACCCCAGTTGAATAATTTTAACAATCTTTGTTGACGACCACTATAGGATCTTACATACCAAATATGAAATCTCTGGGCCTTGCGGTTCCAGAGTAGAAGATTTTTTAAGTTTACACTTTTTAAATATATGTTTAGCTCTGGTGACCTACATATGCAGCGAACCGTAACGATTTTAACAACTTTGAAAGAGGGTCACCCAATCATGGCCATGATCATTCCTGTGAAGTTTGGTAAAAATGTGCCTAGTGGTTTAGGAGGAAATGTCGATTGAATGAAAAGTTGACGACGCACGCACGAACGCACACAGGGACGACGGACAATGGGCGATCGCAAAAGCTAACCATGAACACTTTGTACTCGAGTCAGCTAAAAACAGGAGGGCAAAAGTAGCCCAGGTTCACTTACCTGTGTCTAATGAAGCATAATAGTTTGTAAAACTTAAAAAGCATGCTCGGAGTTGAAGCAAAAGTTGACAACAGACGTCCATGATGGACCACTGACAACCATGTTTTTAGCGTATCCAAATAATTTAAAGGAATTTGAAAGATTAAAGTCGCCCATGAAACATTTTGTGTGTAATTGTTTTCAAAATACTGGCAGTAACTGCTAGTGGTTATAGAATTTCTTTCATTAAAGCCATAATTCTAAGGAAAACAACTCCCCTAGCAGCCATGTTTTTGTGGTTGTTTTTAAATCATAATAAATTGAAGGAATTTGGTAGAGCGTCACCAAAGGAACAATTATGTGAAATTAATTCGAAATCTAACAAGTGTTTACCCACAAGAAGATATTTTAAGTATTCAATATAGCGACATAAGGAAAAAGGTCCCTACTCCTAGCAGTCATGATTTTAACGTATCAAAATTATTTGAAAAGGAAGCAAAGGAACATTAATTTTGGGTGAAATTATTCGAAATCCAACCAGTGGTTACTCACAAGAAGATACAGTGTACTCCCTTAAAACCGAACTCTCGATAAACCGGAATTCTCTGAAAACCGACCAGACGCTCCGGTCCCGTTTTTTCGCCTATATGTTTAACGTGCGAAAACCCTCGGTATACCGGAACCTCTGTATTCCGAATACCGAACAGAAGGAGCGGTACATTGCTTTGTTGCGGAGTTCAAATTTTTTTTTTTTTTTAAATAGCCATATAAGGAAACAGGCCATGTTTTTTGACGAATCAAAATAATTTTAGGTATTTTGGTAAAAGACCACCCAGGAAAAATTCATACCAAGTTTGGTTAATTTCCACCAAGTGGTTTCAGAGGATAATATTTTTTAAGTAAATTGTTGACGACATACGACGACGACGGACAATGACTGACTAGAATAGCTCACCCTCGAGCACTTTGTGCTCATGTGAGCTCAAAAGATGTTGTAACACTCATTGTTGATTTTTGTGTACACTTACGATTACCCTTTCAGCCAGACAGGCCATAATTTTAACTTGACATGGTAGGGTTTTATTTTTATTTAAATAGACTGTTTGTATGAGTATATATTCACATATACTTAACTTACTATTTCACTGGAGACTTCAAACTATGGAGAGTTCATTCCAGGATACTTGTACCAGATATCAGAAAGTCTCTAAATGTTCTACAATAATCCGGCCGCGTTGCACTGTAGAACCAGTAGTCATTACTTTGCAAATCCATGAGTTGTCAGATTGACCCCTTGATTTGTTATCTATATGGCAGACTCGAACCTTGACTTCACTAGAAAATAAAAGAATATATAACTTATTTTTTGTTAAATATAAGCTGTATGATGCTAATATGTTCAAGGTTAATACAGCAAATACTTCAAGGAATACATAAAAAGGTATGTGTTAACCATATACTAGTCTGCTAACGGTATGACTCAATATCGAAAACAACTTATTTCTATGAAATAACTACTAATAAGGGCTTTTAGATGATTTTACCTCTAAAATGACAGGGTAATTTAGAAGACATTTTGAACCAAAGACATTTCATGCCAAATTGTATTAGTGTTTATAGTTATTCTTTGGTAGAATTTGTTGAACCTTAATTAATAGTATTTATTTTTTAATTCAGTTTGTTATGCGACAAATAATGTTGAATATAGTTTAGACATCATAATTATAAATAGCAGTTAATTATAATAATATAATAATATTATATTATAATAATAATGTTAAAAAAGTAACACTGTTATTTAGTTTATGACTACCTTCTTACAATATGGGACAAAACAAATAGAATAAAAACAACGAAATACTGTAATAATGTTTTTAATAATAAATCTTCAGACATTTTGCATCAGCTTGGATCAATGAGTTGTCATCAGATGGTCAATGATTTTACTTTGTTAATATTTTGTATACACACAATAAATTATAATGATTAATGTAGTCTTATTAATAAGCCTTGCAACAAATGAACACAAAACTTCTTTTTATACAGGGCTAAATTCACTGGAATGCCGAATAGCCCAAAGACCTTTTCAATGGTGGAAAGATACACCCATTCCCAATGACAAATATTGTTTACAGTGTTTTTTTAGGGCCAATTTGGGGACGAAATTCTGCCCCATTCCCCTGCTAAAAACGTATTTGTTTTTCCCCTATATTTGCATTAAAATTCCCTTCAGAATGTATGCTTTATTTTGCAAACAAAATGGCCAAAATCGGACTTAAATTGACAAAGATAGAGGCATTTTCTTAAACAATCCCAGCAAATTTTCATCAAACCAAGTAAGTGGATAATCTAAGTTATCATTTGTAGCAAAGCAATTGATTAATGTTTTAAAACAAAGTAGAATTTAAACATCTAATAATGCTTTTCGAAAAAAAGTCCCCTTGTGCCGTACAATTCCCCATCTTAAGGTGAAAAAAACACTGTTTTATATTTCCCAAGTGGAGGAAAAAAAATTCGCAAATCAGAAGTAACTATATGCTAAATACATAAAAAATTTGATTCTAAGTTGGAAATCATAAACTTACTTGTGTGTGTGTGTGTGTGTGTGTGTGCATGTCACTGTGTAGTGATAAACACCATTACAATACCAAATTCAACCGATCAAACACCAGTTTAAGTTGTTTATTATTTAAATTTCTTTCTTAATTTTTTTCCGATTTGCAATTTTACATATCACGAAATTCCCAATTTGAAGGGTACCAGACCCATTTCCAAAGCAGTAAAAAAATCATTGAACTGAAACTTTAAAATTTAAAATTTCCATTATTTGCTAAAAGAAAGATATCCATTAACATATTTTACTGAAACAACACCTAAACTGCTTAACATGTGTGTGTGTGTGTGTGTGTGTGTGTGTAAATGCAAACGATGAAATATGTAGTACTCACTGTAAAATAATTTGGAGAATTTTATCAAACTGTATATGTAATTACAACTCATTATCAATACATAAGACAAATTAGACAATAGCTAACAGTTCTATTCATTGCAAAAAAACACCCACATACGGCTAGGGAGTACTTGTTGGACTTGACTTTGTACTCTGTGGTGAGTTGGTTTGGTTGGTATATTTTGAAAATTTCCTAATTTATGGACAATATGTGCAGTATTTAGTAGGACCGTAGCAGAATACCGATTAAAGTCGACGCAGTGGAGGACAGCGTGATATGTTAAAACAATCCAATAGTATGTTGGTTTAAATTGCTCAGGCATCCACATTGAAAAGTGTAATCATACAAATATTCATGGGACATTAATTATGAATGGTTTATCTCACCATGTAAGTAGCTTTCATTCCAATCCGTTCACATTATCTATGTTATTTCGGGACTTGAATGTTGCAATTAAAATCCTGTCGGAACAACATAGACTGTAAGACAAAGAAGGGACATTTTCGAAA